>JARK01001714.1:47909-72589 GCA_000688135.1 Ancylostoma ceylanicum | reverse complement strand
CCCCCCCCCCCCTTCGCTGGAGTATTTTCCCTGTCCCATATATTCCTTCTCCCTAGATGATTTTTTTTTGAAAAAAAAAACAATAAATCATCTCAGAACTTCGGCCAAGCCATAGAAACCTCAACAGCATCTAAGAGCTAACAAACGCTTGTTTTCTCATTTATTTATCTATTTACTATTTACTTGTTTATTTGTATCTAAACATTTAGAGAAACCCTTTTAAAACTAAGAGTGTTCAACAAAGTGAGCGCAGTCTTGAAAACGGAAATATTAGATCAGGTTGGTCCCAAAATCACGCAGCAGATTTCACGCTTTTTTTTTCAAACAGCCATATTTTTATTGTTTATGGATGGAACCTGGTCTGCTAATATCTATAGTTGAGAGTAGTAGCACTTCTAGTGCAAAAGAATATCAATTCAAGACCAAGAAATTCTGGATCGAGAAATAAATGTTGGTGCAAGACTTTCGCACCAACCTAATACCTCAGATCCCTTAGCGCACTTAGGGCCAAAGAGCTCCTAAGCCCTAAAACTAAACACTTCTAGTCACCCCAGAAATGTCATGCTACTAAAAACGCTACGCGCGAACACCTCGCACCGTGCACCATGGCCAAGTGGCTAGCGCGTTAGGCTTCCGCGCGCACACTCGCTGGTTCGATTCCCGCCAGCGCTGCCCTATGACGAGATTTACACGACGGTCTTCTGAAGTCACATCTGTAGACGCTATACGTGTGCTGAGGCAGGAGTTTTGATATTTCTCACATCAGCATCGATTTACCTTCAGAGTTGAGAAAACCGAAGCGTTTGGATGTACTATCCGGGAAATCAGTTGTGGAAAAGCCGTGTAGAAAGCGTAAGAGTCGAGCTGGCGAAACGCTCGAGAAATTTCCGTGTTCATCTGAAAATAGACAGGATTTTCGAAGCTTTGTGATAAGATTAATTGGAAATTCACTTGTGTGATGTCATTGTTATCGCGATGATTCATTTCAATGGCACGAGCATCAGAACCTCGAGTATGCATTATTTCTGTCTGAAAACACCATGTTTCGGCCTTTCATTGCATAGAAAAATTATGGGCAATTCACCTTCTTCTGGCTGACATCTAACCAAATTGTTAGCATCCTTGGCATCGCGTGGAACAAATGATTACGGCCAAATCGTAGAGCATTTGCATAGGATTTCAGGATGTTCGCCACCAAATCACTTCGAACCTTGATGAAAACAGGAGTGTGAGGGAGGCTGTGGTTATTTCTGCACAACATGGGTCACTTTGACCACAACGTTACGGTTTTATGAATAAAAAGACAGAATTTTCGGTTTTTCGGCTAGAATTCCCGGGAAAAAGTTGGGCAAAGCTATAGTTTCATACTGAAAATTTGGGTAACTAACGTTATAATTTCTTCCATGTGTCACATAACCTAGCATTCCTCGTTTGAGCTCGCTCCTATGCAACACTACCTTTTCTGTATCGATACTGTACATTCCATCACAAAACACTGCTACACGATAGTGCAGGTCCTCCGAAGGCACGTCAAACTTCTGCAGGGACAGATAGATTTGATACAAATCGGTAGCTGCCACTGCTCCGGATTTCAGCATGTACTCCGCCCGTAGAAGTTGAACCTTCAAAAATTCCATTACCCTGGTGCCAATGGTACAAATTCCACAGCAACTTACTTCGGCAAACGCAGCTCTCGACTCCCTACTAGTCCTTTTTACTAGAACATCAGGAGATTCGGGGCTACTTTTAGCGCCAGCCTCATGCCAGTGAACAAAACTGGTGAATAGCTTGTTCATATCGGCAAATTTCGTTGTGAGCAGTTTTGTTAGAAGTCCTATTGCCTGCGACTGATTGCCCTAAATCCAATGATACTATAGGTGAGAGAAATGATGCCTCTCCAACGAAAACGCCACCTTCTGAAACTCGAATCGCGCTTCCTCCATTCCAACATCCTTCAGGTTCACACCTAGTGCTTTCGCTTCCACCAAGAAAGTCCAAGCGATTTGCAGGTGGCCGGATTGACGTGCCAAACGACAGCTCTTCAAAGAATTCAAATTAGTACAATTTCATAGCATAGGAGCTTGAAAAATAATCACGCATTTTTAGATTGTTAACGCACTTTCTGGTGTAGATAAAAATAATTCCAGCTAGCTTTTAAATGTTAATGAAAATTTTTAGAAAAAAAAAAACGAAAAACGGCTGAATCAATGTCCAATATACACTAACCAGTTTATAACACTAAAAATCGAAATAATTTCGAAACCTGCACAAGCAGCTGGGTAAGAGCATTGTCGACATCACGACGATCCACAGCTCCAGCGTCAGCAGATGCTCGCAGTAATTCACGTCGCACCAGTAGAATTGGTTCCAAGATGTTAGAGCATTGCACCACACTTTCTGACCTACTCTAAAGGTAAAATTTACTACACACGGTCAGAAACGTGAAATTGATGATGGTACATACAAGGCAATGGCACCAAAAAAGCACAAACCTGCCACTTACTGAGTACTGCATTCAGATCCACGCTTCTCAGCGAAGAAAGCAATGACAACGAGTTCGTGCTCTCATCAATCTCCTCCAGTATGTGTAAACTGAAGAAAGCCCGCCTTGCAAAGACGTTTGCTCTACAACCAATTTTCCAAAAACGTACTTAGCAATATACTTATACGCCTGAGTGTACGTGTTGGAATCCTCAATGGTTTTCGCGGTGATTCGTTCAACAAGGCGCTCACGAGCAGCAAGCAGCCGCTCTGTCAGCTTCCTGGGTTCGCGACGCTTCACAGCACATAGAATGGATGCGCAAGCTGCACCCCAGGATGAGTCGTTACGGTCAAGGAGAGGATCGGATTTCTAAATTTGTAAGATTGTGCTGCCCAAATAATCAGAGTTCAGCAAAACTAAGAAACAACAAAAATGAACATCACTCTAAGCGATACAACAACATTTCAAAAATGATATCTGTTCAGTCTGCGTGTTCTGGACACCAATAAAAAGGTCTCTGATTGAAATTTGCCCCCAACGCCTAGCCTAGAATCAGACCAGTACGAACCTGCACCATCTTCTCGAGCCTGCTCCAGTCCCTCAAATGCCAGGTCGCTTCCAGCTGGCTCGAAGCCAAAGCACTAACGAGCTGCGGTGATTTCTCTTCATCTTCTTTCTCATAAAAGGACGTAGCTGTGTTCAGAGCCAGCTGTGGCTGATTCAGTCGAAGAAGACATTTAATTAGTTGCAGCTGTAAAAGACACTTCATTTAGGTATATCTACCATGGGGACAAAAGTTCTCACCTCCTTATTGTTCACCGATTGAGCATACAATGGCAACGCCTCATTGTAATCACCGTTGGCTTCGAGAGCGAGAATTCTTTCATCTGCAGTTGGAGACGTGCAGGCAGAGATGCATTCGAATGATCCGAGGACTCCATCAACATTTTGGAGCTGAGTGTAAATGCGCTGAAATCAAACCAGAAATTATTCTGGAAGTGATCTATGGACCGAAGCAAACGCCGTTAGTGGGTCATGGCATTTATTCCCCCCCCCCCTTCCGCCCTATGGAAGAAATTTCAGGTGCATAAACAGAAAATAGAAAGAATACATCGGGTTGCATGCAATTACATACAATTATATTTGATAATACCATAACAAATCTAGGCAATGTATGTTTCACAACATCAAAACATCTTACCTCAAGAGTATAGAAATGACTCCGATCGAATATATTACACCCCAAACTGTCCTGTTTTATGTCATGTTGTTCACACCTAGAAGATGTAAGTTCGTAACTCACCAAGAAAAACTTTCAAAAACTACAAATAACACACAAGAAAAGATGGGAATTGTTCTTTTTCTGTATTTTGAACTTTCTGTCGTCGTTCCCAATTTCAGATAACTATAGGATCTTCTTTGCGAAAGAACTCACCACCGAAGCGCCCTATGCAGGCACTGACACCTCTCCGCAGCCTCTACCACTAATGACGACCCGTTGGACGTCTTCTCTGAGAATACGCGAGAAAGAAACGCCTGAGTTCTCTCCAGCTCCTACAGAAATAACGATAGATACAGAGCTAACAGCTTAACTAAGCAACGTCAACCTTATCATTGGGCCTCTTCTTAGCTAATCTTCTGATAGCGTACTGTTCAAGTGTATCCAGGACTGAGAAAACAACATGTGCTGCTAATCTCATCCAGCCGGCTGCATTTGTGACAACTCTCTTCAACACGCTTATCACCTCCTCGCAGTACTTAAAAAGTATATACCATAATATGATAGTTCAATCTTCAAAGCTGTGTTAATCAAGAATTGAGAAAAAGATCGAAAGTCCAAATGGTCCAAAGAAAATACCAAAACGAAGAAATTTTAAAAAGTGTATGTACAGAACCGCCAACCTCTTTGATAATTCCTTCATTATTCTCGAGAATAAGTCGAATTATCAACTGTGGAAGGACATGTCGGGTAAAAACTGCATCTTTCGCAAAGACAATCCATTTCAAAGCTTTGAAAACCTCTTTCTCAGGATGCTGACGAACCTACGATTTGACAGCTATTGAGCGCATGTGTAGTACGATAAGGTAATGCAGTGCGAAAAAAGACTTCGAAGCATGTTAAACCATGAAGGATTTACCTTTGGAACGCCAATTATGAAACATTGAAGAAGCCACTCTTCATATCCAGTGGTATGATCAACAATCGGCCTAAGAAGAGAAATGAAAGAAAGGTAGGAAATTGAGGTGCAACGGGGAGTGCTAATTATTCTTACCTTTCCTCTATGGGACCCCTACGATCGTGTGTCTGCACCAAGCTGCTACTACGGAACGGCTCAATATCTCTGCGGCATTCTTCGCTTAGCCTGTCGTTAGAATAAATAGAAACTTCTGTGGAAAAATAACAGCAAAAAAGCGTTAGAAAACAAGAACGGTCTATATTTTTTTAAATCAAACTATGACGACTGAAAGACTTGATCTATGATTTTTTTCTCATTAATAAGAAGATAAAAGGTATAGTCTAGCTTCCATTTCGTCCCAAGATCATAATTTGGCAAAAAAAGGGTCCAAGAAATAAAACTGCACCAAATAACTTAATAATAATAATTTCGAAATCATACCGTTGCATGATACCGTATTCATCATTTTTTCCAACGAGTTCAGATAACAAAGACTGGAGAGCGTATTCAACTTGATCTAACACATCTGCATCGAGCACATTTGAATACACCCGCCACGCTCGCTCAAGGATGTCAACGTAGAACTATAAAAAGAGATAAACTTCACGTCCACCTCTACTAATTTGTATGTGAGAAAGCTTCACAGAGCACCAATACGCCTGAAACTCACATCCTTGGCGTCATCTACAAAAACAATCTTCTTCTGATCGCTTTCGGACGAAATACTTGATGAGCCAATCCTACCAGGATCCACAGCTCCAAGTCGCCCGAGACATTGAGCAGACAAAACTCGGAGAACGCTGTCACCACAGTTTCGCATAGTGTGCAAGAGAGCAGGTATCTTAGCAGGTATTGAAGAATACACAACAAATCACATACAAATCCAGATCGAATGCCTACCAGCATAGCAGCCAGTGTGTCCGGCAAAGGATTTCCATCTAGAACAGACAACAGCTTCTGAAGAACTACTCTACCAACGGTATCACACTCTTCCAGCAGCATGCGGACACAACCTGTCAAGACAAGGCAATTTTTCCTAACTTTCCTCTATTTTCGGGATGAACTCCGGATACTTACCAGAAATTATGTGCTCAATAGAATCATCTGTGCACGTTCTTCTCAAATGGAAATTTATGCGTGATGAGTCGCCTGCCTCGCTGTTCACCAGAACCATTGCGGTTCTCTCAAACGCCTCACTAAATTAGTGAATTCATAGCAAACCTATCGGAAGCCTTAGCAATTTTTGAAGTTGGGTAAGGCACCTTTGCTCAATCTCTGAGGGCTTCCTCCTGGCAAAAATACTATCAAGCAGATTATTTGTGGCAGGAAATTGCAATAAAGGCTGAATTGCAATGAGTATTTTGGGCAGTAAAGTGGCAAGCATCCTGCAATTGCTAGAAGTTCTTCCTTTACCATTATTGGCGCGAGTGAAGAACATGGCGATAAAGTAGGGACGTGAAAACAAAAATCGGCCAGCTTCGACTAAGTTTGGGTTTCCTTCACAAAACCACTAACCCATCACTGAGTCTGCGTACAAATTCCGTCCACACAGCTACGGAACCTTCTCCAACGACTGTCGCGGCGCGAAGGACAACCATGATCTTATTGCACGCCTACAAAATGTACAGGATAAATATACAACAAGTATACAGCACTTGCAAGTGTTACCTAGCCCAAAAGCAAGTGTTACATAGCCCAAAAACCTAGAGCGATCATGCAGCCGAAGGTAAGGTAAAGATGACAGAAAATATAAAACGAGTGTATAACTGACCTCTTCAAGAAAACTCTCATCTATCAATCGAATAATCGTTGCAAGACTTGATAGTAGAATAGGCCGTTGTTCATAGTGATCGTCGTCGAGTAAGCTACGACGGAAGGATAGAAGAAAGCCAAGATATTCAGAGCTGAAGAAAATATGGTTGTTAGTGGTGTGAAGCGAAAATTATAATACATAATCCTAATATCATTAGCACCGCTCACTTGTACTTCATAACAGCCGTCAAAGAAAATGGTCCGTTGGCATCTGCCTGGCCAACACGTATGCCTTGTAAGATTTCAAGGTAGCCCGCTGTATCCAGAGATATGCTCCGCAGCGCATAAAGTATGCAGAGGAATCGCTTGGCGTGGAATAGATACCTCTCAAAATCAATGAGATTAATAGGATACAAAATTCGGTTCAAGATCTGAGAAAAAACTACCTACCAAATCTAAATCGCAGTACTCCTTGATGAAGATCTTGAGCGACTTCTTCGCTGCGGAATTTAAAGGCCTCTCAAGTACTGATGGGAAGTACTGAAAGAAACGAACAGCTGCTGGGAGAATTGAATAAGTAATACGCCTATTAAGTATCAAAAATCGAGACGAATTTCTCCAAGGAGTTCAGTATTTGTTTGAAACTTACTTCTAATATCAAATCCTGCTTATGCTTGGAAAGATGGAACCTGATTCTGTCCAGAAATTTCACAGCTATTGGTCTCATTTCTGGATTAGTGAGCAGAAGCAAAGGGACGATGTATACGGATGATCGTATCAAGCTGAATTTTTCCATAGATATTCATACAGATAAGATAAGTGAAAGCTAAGATGTTATCATCTTACCTGTTGATGTTTTCAAAGCCAAATAACTCTTGAACTGCTTGCAAAACATCATCTATCTCCTCATTAATTAGACCATCTAATCCATCGTCTACACTCCAAGAACAAACGACGTCGTTGACAATATCACTGCAGAAAGCCTAAAAAGGTGTGCTACGAATTGAAGTAGCGTAATTTACTGTTTCACAGAAAAGAGGACAAGCAAGTAAGACACCGATATAACTCTGAACAAATGAAGAGCTATAGTGGTACAACATGTTGATATGAAAAAACAGGAGAACTGACCCGCTTTCTTCGAGCAAAAAATCTTCGCGCATCTCGACCGTCTGCAAACTCCAGCGCAGTTAATTCTTGAATAGTGCGCTTGCACTCCTCGAATATTGTCTGAAAATGCTACTAATCAAGCAAACAATTAGCGATTATTAAAGTTATTTAGTTATATAGTAACAGTTATTAAAGTCGAATCTCTAACCGCTGATCCAAGAAAACGTAGGGCTCGAATGAATAACTGGTGCAACGACTTATCAGCGAGGCCAGGACAACTCGAATGTCTGAATCCTTTCTTTGAATATTGCAAAAACACCACGAATGGAGTGGAAAAGCTATAGCAAGCGTGGTTGTGAACGAAACGTACTTGGCTGCCAACAATAGGAACGGATTGGACGCTTCAATCATTGTTTGTTCGCATTCAGCAGGATATTCAGCAGAGAACTGTTCGATGAAAATCGCGTCCACCAACTCGGACGGCAACGAGCCGGAGACTATGACTTTAAACGCGGACCTAGAATGCGCGTATAAAAGCTCGGAGTCGGAATAATTTCCATGCGAAGTAAAACAGTAGACGCACTGGTATACATTGCGAACGTCCTCATCTTCATCGTTGATGAACTTTAGACTGGCTTTTGCCACTTTTAGATAAACAACTGGAGGACAGTGCATGTGACAAAATGCGGTGAGCACCAGAGAAGCAGCATCTGATAACACAGCATTTGATTCATTACCCCTCGAATTGGGTTGAACAATAAGCCAAGAGCAAAAAACTAACCTAATCTAACATGCTTTTCTTTAGTGTACTTCTGCTCAGTCAGCACCTTCACCAATAATTCAAACAGCCCGGGTAATTGCTCTATTTTGTCTTGCTCCGGTATTGGAGTTCCCGCCACCAGGTTTTCACAAGCCGAGCAGATAACTCCACTTGTCCCTTGCACCCGACTGGATGGGTGGCTGGCACAAAGCGAATGGGACAAGGCATTTAGGACGCAAGCCATATCAACATCAGAATGCTAAGAATAAAAAATTGAAGAACTAAGGGGTTGGGAAAAAAGTATCTATGAAGAGAACCTACAGAGAAACTGGGATTCGACGCTAGTTCGATTGCTGGAGTGAGAAGACGATGCAAAGATGGCGTGTCCAGTGAAGAGACGAACATTGCAAGATGGGAGAGAGAAGCCTAAATACGATGGATAACTGCAGAAAAATAGTATGATATAAACAGCAGTGGAGATCTCCAGCTTTCCAGATACTTTCTACAACATCATCAACAACACACATCTCTAGAGCAAGCACTAAGAGGTCGCATACATCATTGAGATTACGCAGGGTGAACGTGCTCACATCTAACAAATTTACCCATCCTAACATGGGCATCAACATGTTTACCTCGGGTTATCTCAATGATGCAACCAGAACAAGGTTACTCACCCATCCTGCACTGAATGCAGCAATTCGCTAAGCCCAGGATTACTAGCAAACGGGATAGAATTCATCTCCCTACCTGTACAAGAACAGATCGAGACGAAGACATTGCTGACAGCAGTATAGTTCTCCGCCAATCGCAGAATCCATGCACTTTTGACAAAGCCGATAATGTGTATTCCAGCACCTTGTCATCTGATTTCTCAAACATAGTCTCTCTTTAGAAAGCCATACCGCTATGAACTCACTTGCACCCGTAGTGTTCATTTTTGCAAGGCGATTCATTTCTTTCAAAAGAGGTAAAGAAGTCATATGACGCCTAGATTGTAGTTGCAACTCTGGATCCTGGAAATCATCTAGGCTTGCAGAAAAATAGTACGTTAAAAGCTAGGAGAGAATCACCGTGAGCCAGGGTAAAGAGAGAAAGGCAACCGAGGTGGTCGTGGGGAATTTCGTGTGATGTGAGACCAGATCACCAACAATTTCGAAGACTGTGAGTAACACAGCAGCAGCGGCTGCTCCGAGAGTAGATGCTGCTTCAATGACCTGAACTATGCTTAGAACGTTCCATAACTCTCTAAAACATTCCTCATAAGATATAGAGGTCTATGGATTACTTGTATAAGCTGTTTCTCTGTTGGAAGAATGTTCATGAACACTGCTGAAGCATTTTCTCCGTTACACAGCGCTAAAGCTGCTGTTGCAATTCTTCTAATCTTCATGGCATCTCCATGCTTGCCGGCATGCATAAGAGTCTGCCAACGTGATTCGCAATGTCTGGTTATCCACTGACCACGAGTGCTGAACAGTAATGGCTTTCAAAATCATGGATATCATGTGTGATTTTTCTCGAATTTCAAAAAAAAAATAACATTTCGCAAGCAACACTGACCTTTGAGATGTAAGGAAATCAACATTGAGTAAAAATGAGCAATACGATCGAAGATACTCAACAACACCACTGTGAGAAGGTTCCGAGTACAGCAGGCGTTCTACAAGTTTCTGGAAGAGGCAAAATGGATGGCTGTAAACCTGCACCGGAATTTATACCATGTTTTCAAGCATACGAGTATTATAAACGATATTTTAAGGGACATTTAGGGACAAAACTGCAAAGAGATCGAAAGAAGCCCATGGCATTGCCTTGACTTAAAATATAAAAGATTAGTGATAAAAAGCATCGCAACAAGTAATTGAACCTTGGTACCTGAGTAAGATCTGCCAATTTATTGATCAACTCCATGTGTTTCCCATCAAAGTCACCTTGTAGCCGACTTAGCAAACGAGTAATTGTAGTAGTAACGAGTTCGAAGCGAACTGCTGAAAAAACAGCATTCCTCCTAAGACCATTCCAAACGAAATCCGTGGAGCAAGTGTTGTATGACCACTTACGTATGGAAGGGTAAAGAAAAGCTAATTCTGCTGCACGGATTCCCCACGAGAGAATGACAGAAACGGCAATGTGTTCGAAAGATTTCTTAGTTTCCATGTCATCAAGTAGTTCCATAAGTACCTGTTAAAAGGTAGGAGATAAGGATTGAACATGGAACTTCGGGAATTTTTTGGTTAAAGGCAGGGGACCACCTCGTTTCTCAGACGATATCAGCAGATTCTTGACCTCCCCGCCACGCTGATTCCAACAATATACAGCAAAAGTCACAAAAGTGACGAAAACCCTGTTTTTGACAGGGCCAAAGTGCCCGCTTTTTTGGAGCAGGGGCGGATCCGCTCCAAAAAAAAAACGGGTACTTGGTGCTGGCTGCCCGCCACGGCAGCAACGTCGGGTGAACACGTCTTGTCCTGTCCGATCGACGAGATCAACGGTGATACACGTCTTTGCACGTAAATTCGATCCAGCAAACTGGTACATACCCCGTCACGGAAAACGGGTTTAGAGACCATACTGGGACATTTCAAGTACATTGCCGGAATCAGCGCATCGAGGAGGTTCGGAATATGTTAATAACTCGAAAACGATATGAGGTGGCCCTCTGCCTTTAAGCAAATCCAAACCAGCGCCTTACGTGACAACAAGGTGTCATACATTTGTCGAATAAGAACAAAAATATGCGAGAATATATTACTTGACAGAAAAGAGGATAATTTACTTACCTTCAGACAACTTTCATGCGCTTGTACCAACGTCTCTAAACCTGGAGCCGAGCTCTGCTCCTTTTGAATCAATTCCTCTGTCGCCATAATAACGTCGAATACTAACCGGCACACAATTTCGTTGCCCAGATCCAGAGATAATAGTCTTTGGAATAATAGAACACATGTCTGCAATCCCTTATTTAATGTGAAAACGGTGATATCATAAGACGAACACGTACCGCTTTAAGGCGAGGATGTCCCTCCGCACAAATTTTCACTAATGAGATCCACAATATCTGCAGCGATCTGCACGGTAATGAGTGGTAGTAGAATTTCACGTGTCTAATCACGTCTCTAAAGTTGGTCAATTTATTGCACAAGGCTAGTAGTAGACATAAAACAAGAAATGTAGCCCACAGTAGAGACAGGTAGATTGTAGAACGACCGTCGGAGATGTCGGCGAGGCTGACATGGGAATCGTAATTGCCAGTCGCTTCACCCAAAGAGAAGGAATTGCCGCCACTTACGAGATCTAAACCACATGAACAATGGATGGAGCTATGTTTGAAGTGCATTCGTGTGTTGTAGACTTGGTAGGAGAATTCTGCACTCCATGGACATTAGATTAAGAAAATCCAGATTTTAGGGCTCTGCAGGAGCAAGGCAGAAGTAAACACTGAAGCTGACGAAAAGAATTTATAAAGGTTAAAAGAAGGATTGAATCTTCTAAGTATACCAATCGTTAAAAGGTCTCTAATGCTAGCAAAGTTCATCAGAAAATCTTTGTTGATTTGATGACATACTGAATTAGTCGGAACTGTTCAAAATTATATTGTACAACTGGAAACATTGAAATATAGAGGAAGAATCAGGACCACGTTCATAAAGAACAAAAGATAAAATAGCTGGCGTTAAAGGCAGTGATCCATCTCGTTTTTCGTGTTGCAAATTTCAACTAATAGTTGATCTCTTAGCCA
The DNA here is from genome assembly GCA_000688135.1 of Ancylostoma ceylanicum. Taxonomy (NCBI): domain Eukaryota; kingdom Metazoa; phylum Nematoda; class Chromadorea; order Rhabditida; family Ancylostomatidae; genus Ancylostoma; species Ancylostoma ceylanicum. Next base: position 60,569 of record JARK01001714.1, on the reverse strand, counting down.
CGCTGATCCCGAAAATGTATGACAAAAACACAAAAGTGACGAAAATCCGATTTTCGAGAAGGTCCAAGGAGTAGATTTCGTGGACCACTTGGTTGAAGTGGCGCTGGCTGTCCGCCACGGCTGCAGCGTTGGCTTACAAGTCTTAATAATAATAATAATTTATTACACAAGCAAGCTCGTGTAAAAAAAAAACAGAACAAGCAGTGCCTTATAACAAAACAAATCCTTGCATGAACATTTCCTGATTCAAGACAATGAAAAAGTAAAACAATAACGTGTAAATGAAAGGAGGTAGTACTGAAAAGAGGAATGAACCGTGTCATCAATTTAAGTACAGTGGGCGTCAATGGCGGTGACCCGTCTGCGGCCTCGAAAACAACGCGGCGCGACCGCACTGCTCGAGCGGGAATCCTCTCCGGGACATCAAATTATGGGGTTTTATTGATAGTCAGTCAGTTTTCTTACTAGTTATCATCAAATGTGATGAAAAACTATCAAGAAAACCCAGATACGCCACTGCAGCGACGATTCTAGCGTGAGCGGTGCGGTCGCGCCGCGTGCTTTTCGAGGCCGCAGACGGGTCACCGCCATTGACGTTCACTGTACCTATCAACCATGCGCTTGAACGAAGAAAAGTTGGATGGAACGGCATGTTTTTTAATAAGCTCCAAGTATGCGGAACCCGCTCTATTGCTGAAGAAACACCTTCTTCTGGTGGTCCTCGCCCTTGGTAACACTAACTTAGACGTACCTCCTCTAGTGATAGATATCCTCCTAGAGCAAAAATCTTCAGGTGTGAGACCACAACTACCGTTTAAAATTTTATGATACATCAATAGGTCGAATTTCTTCCTTCTATCAGCAAGACTTGCCAACAACATGCTGGCATTTCTCTCTTTGCTGGAAGGAATCACATCGTAGAGAAAGCCCGTCGTTCTTATCATTGCTTTCCTTGTAGTCTTGGCGCGTCACATCGATAAGATCAACAGCTTCACATGTCAATTCAGCTCAGCAAACTGTTGTAGACCCCTTCCCGTAAGACGAGTTTAGAAGTCGTTTTGAGATATTTTACGCATACCGCTGGAATTAGTGTCAAGAAGATAGAGAATCTGCTAATAGATCAGACAAAGTATGAGGTGGGACGCTGCCTTTAATCAATTTCTTTCGTGATGTGCGTAACGCATTCGACTTCATCTGTGGATTGCAGAGACATTGAAAGCGTATCCTATGCATTGACTTGCTGCGGCATCCAATGTATCAAGTCTTCGTCCTCTCCCGAATTTCTCGGTACCAATTTACCCTGTGGGATGGAAGGCTTGCTTGTCCTAGGATGAGATCTACCCCAGACCAACCAAGCCTTCCATCCGCAACATAGATAACATAGAAGCAAACTAACTGGCTAGCTGCATGACCACATGATTCAAGAACGAGTCCTTGTCCTTGACCAAACCAGCCAGGTGCAGGATTTTCTCTTGTAAAAACCCTCCGAACTTTGCGTTGACAACTATGCTCATGCAAGATCGAATAAATCGAGACATAATCCATTTGATGAAATCTGTAGAAAAAAAAACATTAAGTCTAATTCCAGAATGAGCAAAGATTGAGGACACTAACAGGCTATCGTCAAAAGCCACTCACCATCAGATAGCTCTTCAAATTGGTGACAATGGTCCAAACACGTGAAAACAAACATCAGTTGCTGTCTATGGTCATCGAAAGTGGAGGATGTTAGTAACGCATCTGCACGAATCATTTTGTCATATTTGAGATCTATCATTTCATAGATCGTGTCCAAAATTTGATGCAGAAGCCTAAACTTGAGACAATCGTGCGTGTGAAAACGGTGAATCCTCAATAGTCTTACCTACGACGTGATTCCGCATCTGTTGCGTGGTAGAAACGCTCTCCAACTCTCAGAAGCTTCTCTGTGCAAGCAATATCTTTGTGCATATCGGCATCCAAACCATTACTGCGTCTTTCTTCCAGTCCACCCATCTGTAAAACACCGCTATCAATAAGTCACTACTTTCACTTAATTTAATAAGCAAATAGAGGATATGGGGCGTTATACCCGGAATGGGCGGCACTGACGGGCTCTGTGATTGGCTAATTGGGCAAATTGACCATTCGCAGAGCTTAGCCGCAGCTCCCCTTCCAGGTATAACGCTCTACACCCGCAAATGAATAGCAGTTACCTTTAACGGCATCGCTTGGTAAAGAACATTGGACACAAGCTCCTTTACGCGAAACTGATAAGAAATTACGGCTGCCAAATACAAGTTGAGATTAGAGTGTAGTAATCCTGAAAAGCGGCTCCTTTCACCAAGCGCTGACAATTGAGGGAGTGATGAGGATAAGAAAAAGAGCCTCAATGATGAACAAGGAAAGTATTATCAAATTGAGGTTTTACAAAAATAAGAACCAAATCAGGGTAATTGGTAGAAAATCCTTACAATCACAGAAGCTATGTCAACTCTGGGGCTTTCTGGCTTTTTCTTATTTGTTTTGTTTTATTCCCGGTGCGCCCTCACTTCCCATGGATTTACTGTGAGTGTGGGAATGAAGGTTTGGACGATAGATCATGCACGATGTGATGGATAGCGAAGCAATCGCGTTGCACGCTTGCGCCATACCACAAGTTTGTTTACACTTCTTCGTCGCGATACAACCGTGGCGTAGAAGCAAACTGTTCAAAAGCGGAGGGTCCCAAGTGGATGCATGCATTAGCAGTTGTCGCGTATTGGTAGTTGGTGTTTATTCTCGGGACGCGACACAGCGAATCGTCCTGTTTATACTTTTTCCTTATTATACGATGATTCCGCTGATGTTGCGGACTGGAGTTGGCTTTTGGTTTTTCTTGCTGTTTTGGCCTAACCCAATGGAAATGACGACTATCCATAAAGGATAAAAGGATAAAGTGGTCGGCATGAATCAATCTCGTACTTATAGTTTTTCCAAAAAATAATTGCCTCCCGCTAAACTGCGCGTCGACTGAGCCACGTCGCAGCACGTATGATAATGCATAGGAGGCGCGGCGCGGCTTAACAGACGGGCGGTGGATGCCAGACGGGCGGTGGATGCCAGAGGCAAGTATTTTTTAGAACGACTGTATGTGGGATGCGCCACGCATTCAACTTCATCATAGCGGCACAGAGTGCGTATGTGTATAGATAACGGGAACGTCAATCACGATTGCCACTCCCGCTGCCGCAACATCCACGCGGCGCGGGCGGGGCAACACTCAACATCCACTGCGCTATCGTTTTTGAAAGGAAAAGTATGAACAAGGCGCGATGTTGTGTTGCGAGGATAAATGTCAACTATTTATGTACTACTACGCGACCACTTTTTGCGTATGCATCCACTCAGGACCCACCACTTTTGAAAAGTTTGCTTGTATGGGACGGTTGCGTCGCGACGAAGTATGAACACACCTCATGAATGTTCGCATCTGACGCATGAGTGGTACCATCCAACAATTGATATGAAACAGAAACTGCGGTGAAAAGGAAGTTGGAGGGGGGGGGGGCACCTGCTAGAGACAACAGAGGTGCTTTTGGCATGTTGCACACGTTCTAACCTGCTAATAAGCGCAGGGATTTCAGATGGAGTGGGCCTACGAAGGAAGTGCAAACTCCTTTTGGCAAGTACAACAACTTTTAACTTGTTACTGGTACTGATTTTTAGCTAGGAAAAATGGAAACAATGCTAAAATGCCTGTTTTTAATTTTTGAAGTTTGTACTTGTTTTCTAACCTGATTTCGCGTTATTATCAGATCATCTACCTCTACTGGCCTGTTTAGGCATACAAAATTGGCCTAGATAGCCAGAAGCCACTCACTGCAGGCCCGGCGCTGCAAAATCTACAGTAACAGGGGCGCGCGGCGGGACCAACGCGCGGCCACGCCCTCGGCTGGCATTGCGCCAACGATCGATTATACGTGCGAGCAGCGCCCAGACCCGTAAGATTGCTGCTGTTTTCGCTGGAAATGCCCTCTTACCTGTATTTCTATTCAACTATACTGCTACTACGTCTTCTCCACTCCTTCCTCCATTATCCTTTCCAACGGTAGGTGCTTTTTCAAAGGATATAGATGTCTTTTAGTACAGTTTTGGTCGTGCATTTAATGTTTGTGTTCTTCAGGTTCTTTTCAGCTCAGCGAATATTTGTCCAAGTTTGTTTTACTATGTTATTACTTTATTCGGCCATATAACTGCATGTACCTTTCTTCATTTCCTCATTTCCTTCTCTTTAAACAGCTGCATGGCTAGCCTTGATTTGTTCTCTTACCCATCTACTTTTCACCATTTTCTTGAGGTTGTCAGCAGCTATTGCGTTGAATGTGACACGCATATCTACTGCCAGTCCTTGAGAGAGGTGATAGATATTGCTTTTCTACCCCATTCAGCCCAAATATGATTAATTACACAGGTATGATAGTGGAATAGAAGCTGGGAAGATGTCATTGGCGATCGTCGGACCTCTGTTCATGAGCATCAAAGTCCTTTAAACCAACTGTGTGAAAAGGCGCAAAAGTATCAGTTCTGTGGTTTGAAAATCAGAGCGGGTACTATACTATGTTTGGGCCATTCAGTGGAGAGTGGGTATGGCATTGATGGGACGCATGTGTTCCACTTAGTCCCACATCATTTCTGGGTCTGTTTTGACATGTTAGGCAGCTAAAAATCACAGCAGCTAATAAGGCAGAACGTGTGCGATTTGTCAAAAGCACCTTTGCCTCCACACGTAGAAATGTGCCAATCCCGACGCTTTTCTGAACCGCCTTATTGATTGCTGAGCTTAACTGTTTAAAGGCAGCACCCACGGAAATTCTCACTTTCGAGATGAGTCGTTCTCCTTGTGGTCGACTGCCAGACAATCACAATGGTAACTTGAACACTGAAAAAAGCAGCCTATCCTGGGAGATACTGCCGTGGACACAGAGCCGAGCGTGGCCATTTTGGTGTCCGCCACGCCAGTTAACGCTATTGATTTGGCATGCTACGAGTGGTCTAGCCTAATGTATCATGTTGTATATGGAGTATTGCACAGTGTAGGGTATGGAATGCGCACCATCCACAACAATTCGTGACGATACGCGCGTATACCCTCAGCGGAAAACTCGTCCGCGCTGTGGACGCATGGGAAACAGCGCCTTCGTTTCTCGTGTTCCGGCGTGTTTCACGCTGTTTCTTCACTGCCTATGAGTTTGTCGTCCCTGAAAACCTCGAAATTCAGCCAAACCTCCAACACAAAAATTTCCATGGGTGCTGCCTTTAATGTGATTATTGAGGGCCTACCATTTTCGACGTTGTCTCATACTCACCTTGTGTTTATGAGCCTTTGTTTTACAGAGATAATTTAATTATGACTTGGAGTTTAGGCTGTAATGTACTCTAACTTTACGTGGCGTACCGTTAGCGGTAAAAAAGTTCAGTTGAAGGTGCGTTCCGACTACTCTTAATGGCAAGTAAAGTAATGACGAGCTGAGAAAACGTTTATGGAATGAGCATTACAGAATGATGAGGCGCAGTCTATACTGACTCCCAACACGGTTGTTATGAACGAGGCAACAGGCTTACCATCAGAAATTCGTTCAGCAGAGACTGCGCGTGTATTTGAGGTGTGAACAAACTCATTCCCTCTGAGTGTACAATTATGATAGAAGCGCTAATGGTTCTATTCCTAGCCACATCAGTGTTGATGTTTCAGGTAGGCAGCACCCGTGAGGCGGCCTCGTGCACCCCTAAGAAGGATACCAAAAAACTATGCGTCCTTTGTAACAAACTGTTTTCGCACTATTACTTGGCAACGCATCTGAAGACCGCTCACGGAGATGCAGGAAGAGAAGAAGCGGAGAAAATGACAGCCGACAGAGCGGTTCATTGCACATCCTGCACGTACACGGGACCAAACCAGGAGGCATTAAAACGACACATACGTCGTATGCATGCCGCCCCCGAACGTGAGAGTAATGAAAGTCTCAGATGGTCGTGTCCTCTGTGCTCAGCAGCGCTTGCCGATCAAGCAGCGCTCAACGAGCATTGCAGGACGATCCATGAGTTAACAGAATGTGCCGTGCTGACTAGAACATTTGCATCAGTAGCGGAATTTGAGGTAAACATAAGGATTGAGGGTGTAGAATTCACGAGTACTTACGTCACTGTGTGTAGGTATGGAAGAGTGAAACTGAAAGACTACATGTCACCAGTTGGAAAAGGAGCAGTGTTAATGTCAGTTCAATAGAGAAGCACACAATTAAGCATTTCGTGTGCCACAGGTACTACTTCTACATTTTGAACTGGAAAAAAACTTACAGAATCTACGCCTCTATAGGTCAGGAGTGGTGAGACGAGTAGGGAAAGGTTTGAGGGAACCACATGAGTCCAGAATTTCCACACGACACTGCACGTCCTTTTTGAAGGTTAGTAGGAAAACCACACCATATTCAGGAATTGCGTCCAAAACTACTGATTTCAGGCACAGTTCAATGATGATGGGACAGTAACAGCGAGATTCTGCTTAGAACATGTGGGGCACGCGGTGTCAGCGTGTCGTTTACCGCTTACTGACGGGGATAAGCAAGCAATAGGGCATTATCTCCAGTTGGGTCTCGACGTCCCTACTGTATTAAGAGTAATGCGGAAACTGTACAACGATCCTCGTTATCGGTTGTATTGGTTAACGCCGAGTGACATCAGAAATACACAACGCTCCCTCTCAATGCAACCTGGACGTCTTCACGAGGACGATCTGCGATCACTGGAAATTCGATATCAGAAGAAAGCGGACGCCGACGGAATACGTCGCTTCGACCTCCCGACTGATGAGACAGGCACCGGATTTCGACTGATCATCATTACCCCGGAACAAGTGGAAATCCTCCGCAGATATAGTCATAAGGGAGTGTCTATTGACGACACACATTGTACTACCAGATACAGTCTAAAGCTTACAACACTAATGGTTGTAGACGATTACGGCCGCGGCCTGCCCGCTGGATTTCTGCTTGCCAATAAAATGGACAAAGAAGAGTGTGTGTATTTTTTTGAAGAGGTGAAGAAGGTCTTCGGAGAATTTATGCCACGCTTCTTTTTATCTGACGACACCAACACGTTCTGGAATGGGTACAAAAGCGTGTTCCCAGGAAGCTTTACAGTAAAATTGTTATGTTCCTGGCACTGCCAGAGAGCAATATTCGAAAAAATAGCGTCGTTATTTCCAGGAAAAGGAAACGAGAGAAGAAAGACAATAAAAGGTTCGAAACTAATTACTATTTACTCAACAGTTTTACGACTATTGTTTTATTCAACTTAATAATCTGTACAATATTGTAGGGTGGGTGAAATCGCTCTTCACGCAATCGAACAAGGTGGAGTTCTTCAGAGCGAAGAACAAGTTGCTAACATTGCTCCATCAATGGCGTGTTGAAAAAAACAAATCTGCTGAGAAATTCGACGCATACTTCCGTAAGCAATACCTTGCCCGTCAAGAACAGTGGGCTCCTTACAACCGAACTGCTGCCATAGCAAATACCACCATGGTATCAGAGCGGTGGCACCGCACCCTGAAGTATACCCTGCTTAACCGCTCTGCTAATCACAGAGCAGATGAGCTCGTGCACACTCTTCTTGTTGCAATCCCGGAATTGACTAGGGAGCACTTGGTGCAGGTACACTTATGGGTAACCAGATTGAACGATAATGATTTATAGATCTTGATTTAGGACGAGCGAGGAATAAAAGAAGGGAAGTTTCGAGCCAAAGAGAATGCTCGCAGACACAAACGAGCAGTTGAACAACAACAGAAGATAAAACTGACGCGCGTTGGCAGCAATGAATGGCTAGTAGACTCCTTCGAAGTTCCGGGAAGGCAGTATAAGATCACTGTAAATCAGTGCTCATGCGAAAACGTTAGTGTTACCTATTATACTGACGATTACCCAACGATACTATAAAATTTAGATCAAGACGCACTGTTGCTTGTGTGGAATTTGCTCAGTAGGAGTGAACTGTTCTTGTCCTGATGGAGTCAAGAAAGGAATCGCCTGTAAACATGCACATGCATGGGCTCTTTTTCATGATGATGGTTAGTTTCTACTTGTTCGTACATTGAGTATACTTAATCGCTTCATAACTGCAGAAGCTGATTTTGTTGCTGCTAGCGGTGAAGAAAGCACGTCAGTTGCGCTGGAGGCGTCTCCAGTCCACGTCAGCGATACAGACGAAGTCGTGGAAGCAGCACATGATGCTGACTTGGAAGAAGATCAAATCTCTCGCGTCGATGTAGAGAGACAGGCTGTGGCGAAATTGCAGGAGGTAAGCGCAGACATTTGTGGTACCTCAACCCTTACGCAAACATATTAATGGCAGTTAACGGATCGGATTTGTTTCGCGTTGAACAGTGTGAAAGTTTCGGGATCGGATGAAAGAATCGCTAGATTAGAGCGTGCGACCGAAAAAATGTGGGACATTTTAGTTAATGACCTCGGTGAGTAACACAAGACATATTGGTCTTTGAAACTAATTAAAACATCATCGTTCTGCTTCAGATGGAGCCTCACTGCCCCGTCTGGTGCCCCGAAGACACTGCCCAACACGTGGTCGAGTGGTCACCACCAAGCAAGAAAGTCTACAAGGAAAGCAGACTCAAAAAATGGCTAGGGTTCGTGAAATTGACACATTTTGACTGCAAAATAAACCTCCACATTGTATTAATTCAATGTGAATAATTCAGCGTAGCGCGACCGTCGAAAAGGAAAACATCACCTCGGATTTCCACCCTGGAGACATCGACGTGAGCAAGCTCAACATCTGCGTCATCTGCAACTACTCCCAACCAGAGCTGGAAAATCCTGAAGACGAAGAAGTGATGCAGGAAGCGCTTATAGATTGGTGGGCATGCAATAAGTGCAAATCGTGGGCTCACTTAGATTGTCTAGCAACCAGAGACTGCAGCATATGTGGAGGTGTTTACGAACCAACTGAATGAACAATTGCTGTTAGGTGAATATAAATCTATTTTCCCGTCAACAACATTGCTTTCCATGTTTTTCCCCGCTATAAGTTTATTTAGTTTAGTTTTATTCATCCAGTGTTCGCTTATCGAAGTCTTATGTGATAAAGTTTTTGGACTGGCCTGAAACGCCTTTCGTTTCACTGCACGCATGCTCGGTTAAGGCAGTTACAAACATATTTCAGCGATAGAAATGTTAAAACGTGACCTCCCTCGAGTGCTGGCAATGGAACTGCGCGTCATAGTCAGCGCAACTACCACTGACAACCTCGAAGAAACGGTGACAAGAAGATAAACACGAAAACAGACGTTGAAATAACCACTTATGATCATTCAATTACCTCTAAAAGAGAAAAAAGAAGAAGAAACCATGCAAACATTCAATCATCTACAGGGAGGAAATAAAAAAAAAACTTGATAACGTCGAATACAGAACAAAACTGCAAAGACATCTAATTAGACAACTAAATCCTTTGGAAAAGCACCTACCGTTGGAAAGGATAATGGAGGAAGGAGTGGAGAAGACGTAGTAGCAGTATAGTTGAATAGAAATACAGGTAAGAGGGCATTTCCAGCGAAAACAGCAGCAATCTTACGGGTCTGGGCGCTGCTCGCACGTATAATCGATCGTTGGCGCAATGCCAGCCGAGGGCGTGGCCGCGCGCTGGTCCCGCCGCGCGCCCCTGTTACTGTAGATTTTGCAGCGCCGGGCCTGCAGTGAGTGGCTTCTTATGGAGCCCTAGCTCCACCCACTTTCACCGGCTTCAATCCACTTTGCGGATTGGAGCCGAGGTTCCAATTCCTCTCGCGATCGGCTTCAATCCGGTAAATGTCTGAGAGTGATGATGACATGGCATGATATTTTGGGGTGATATGATATGTGCCTACAGTCCTTCTCAAAAAGATAGACGGATTGCGCGTGCGGTTTCTTATCGTCGCGACTGCACCATCGCGGCGGGACCTACTCGCCCTCTCACTTGGAGCATGCTCTCTCCGCATCCGTCGTTCAGGTCCCGCCGCGATGGTGCAGACGCGCAATCCGTCTATCTTTTTGAGAAGGACTGTATGTGTATGTGTTTATCTAGACTTGACCGCCATATCTGGCTCGAGTTGCAAATTCTAGGTGAGACATGACCGCCATATTCTTCTCCTACAGCAGCTCAAAAGCTCCAATTGTGGCTGCGGGCACAGTGGGTGCTTTGAGTTGCCAGTGATGAAAATGGGCGGAGTCGGATGGGCTCCAATCCATGGAATGTCTGGGTCACTCAAAATCCATCTACATATTCATTTTCTCTTTTAAACCAATTTGCTACGAGTACCTGAAGATGGCTGGCTATTCTCCCGTAATTTCATGCGTACTTTGCGCTTGGTCTGGTTCAACCTGCTCTTCTTACCTGCCTTTGTGAAGATCAGCTTGATGCTCTGCCTATGTGGCACTATCCACGATATCATTTCCTCTTGGAATCCTCAACAATCCACGAGTCCATGGCATTTTGGAAAGGGAAATCTACACAAACGCTAAATTGGTGCTCTGAGTTGCTTCCCTTGCTTTTGCTGATCGTCCGAATTCGAATTCATACAGCGAAATTCCACGAACTTGTTGGCTGCGCATAGCATCAGTGTTATAGCTAAAACTGAGCAGCGCTTTAGCGTAGATCTAAGCTATTGTGGTGTGCGTAGCAGACGCCATCAGCAACCACGAAAATAGTTGCAGGATCCTACGACCAGAAAGGGCAAAACCCATTGAGCTGCGAACTACTATCACCTGCCCCGGAACTTTTGCACGCACCGAATAATAATTTTTAGGTATCCAGTGTTACTTATTCTACATTAATAACAATATCTTCAAGACTTCTGAAATTCCAATTTGACTTAATTTCTGACATTTCGACTATCGCGTTGCTCAAAGTTGCGAAAGCCACATTTTCCCATGCTATGCTCATTGTCTACTTCCGCCACTGATACAGACGTAACTATGTAGTTCTGTAGTATATCTCGCAAGTATAGATCCACCGTAGAAATTGTGAAGAATGACAGGTCGAAGTGGCCGACAAGACGCAAACTGTGATTTTACGGTGAGCTGATAAGACCAGAGGGCACGATGCTGCTGCTGCTGCAGCAGCAGCTGCTGCTGTTCGCCGTCTTGCTGCCAACGGTCGTTGCCCACTGTCCAATTGGGACCATTTCCCGTCCCGAGTTCGGAAGGTGAGAGGCTCAAATTCCTGACTTTATTTCAAGATTCTCCCTTTAGAAGAGGAGGAATCGGCTACAGGAAAATGCAAGCTTATAAAAGTCAATGACCGTGGTTTCAGATGCTACAAGTTGAGCAGTTATCGAAAGCCATTCTACATGGCTGAGGAGGCCTGTCAGGCTATCGGAGGGCACTTGGTTTCAGTGGGAAATGGCTTCGAGAACGCCATGTTAGCAGGTGCGCCCAACCATCTCCATTGTTACCTATCTTTGTTGACAATTCCATCATTTCAGATATTGCTAGGTCACAAAACCTAAAGGGTCCTTTCTTCATAGGCTATAATCGCATAGTGAGCAGCGATTGGTCTTGGATCGATGGCTACAATGTTTCCAATTTCACAAAATGGGGTCCAGGTATTTTCATAAGCACTAACAGATTTCATAGCCTTCAAGTGTTCGCAAATGAATCGAAAGCGGTCTCTGCCATGCAAAACATGGATGCGCAGCATTCTGCATTTCTCGCGAATCACTCGCTGACTGCTGGTAAGCGGCTAGTCGTTATGTGATAAATGTTACGGAAATGCAACTATTAGGTTGTCCCGAAAATAATAGCCGTTTTTGAGATGCATATTCCAAGTAGTGTAACTCAGCTCAAACTTGGGATTTTCCCATGAAATAAAAAGCATTTCGATCAGCATTTTTAGCAAAATTTCTTCCTGCTGTGTAGTCAATAAAAAAGAAGCCTTGAATCACTGTAGCCAACAAAATGCGAAAAGTCAATTTCCAGTACACAGTGATTAACATGAATTTTCTAGAAGAAAGGAGTGTTCGCCGCATGATCAAAAGTGTTCCTATTAGGCGAAGATCTGGTCAACCTTATGTTCAAGGAGAGATCCAAAATCTCACTTAAAGATATTTTTTTCTTCTGGATGTGAACCTCCTGTGCGGATTTGCCCATCAAGCCAGTAGGCGTGCATTTTTCGGCTCACTAAAACAGGAATACTCTACCGGATCTTGAGACGGAGGCCCAAGTTGTAACGGGTGAGGCATCTAGTGAGTTTTTATTTTAGTTCGTCCTAAAAAATAATACATCTCTGATAGCTGTGTGACAGGAAAGCAGCCCGAACAACGAGTACAAAGTTTACGGATATCTTCTCCCTGTTGCTCCCATCCTCCCCTCATTTCCTGACGTCGTTCCTGAATTGCTACCAAGAAGAGGAAAACTTGAGCAGCAATTGAGGGAGGAAAATGGCAGCAAATGATGGATGTGCTCCCACATTTTATTATTATTATTATTATTATTATTATTATTTATTACATGGGTTAACCATGTGAATACATTACACAGTACAGACAAGTACAATCCTCTTTTATAAATCCTGGTAGTGCAACAAAATTTTCTAGAGCGCAGACGTGGGTGGCCGGCACGTGATCGCATTCCTTCATCATGGGCT
>JARK01001714.1:14645-36032 GCA_000688135.1 Ancylostoma ceylanicum | reverse complement strand
AGGCGTTATTCATGCTTGCGGCGCGTAAAAGTTTACGCGCCAATACACAGTACAAAACGATGAGTGTGCAGAGAAATACGTGCCAATGATGATTGTTCCGAGGACGGTCGATGAGTTTACCGCGCGAAAATCGCGTGCGGCACTACACAGGGGCAGATTTTGCAGTCATTGGTGCCTTTGTTAATAGTTGTTTGCTGAACTTGTCATTTCAGTAGGTTCTTCCATGTCATCGTAACCTTATCTTTTAGTTGTTATGATCAATTTAAGAAGTTATCCTCATTCCACTCGACGTCAACACAATGCACAATTTTTTTAAAATGCAGTCTTTCCTATCACCAGCTAATGAAAAGAGACAAAGTCTGCTATCGATGCCGATTGAATGAGGTGCCCGATTCAAACTGGATCCAGTTCGACAAATCCACCATGTATGTCTATAACAAATATTGACCTTTCTCATAATGATTTTTTCATAGTATTAGATGCTGAAAAGTAGCTTAAGATAAAGTCGGTTTATAGTCCATCTCGTCAAATACTTTCGCTCCCACTTTGCCCGTTCCGTTTGAGGGATACGCTGCGCATGAACTCGCCAATGCTCATCTCTTTTATTATTATTTTTGAATAATGACAACCGGCTTATCTGAAACAGCAGTCCGTGATTAACATGTTGTGTGATACAAAATTTTTAATTTGAATTGTGCTGTTATCTCCTCTTTTAGTCAACGCTAGTTTTCGCTGTTCCACAAGAAGATTTTTGAGTTGCAGTTAGTATTTCCAAGGCTGCTAAGGCTGCTTTTACAGCCGTCTTTTCGTAATATTTTAAACATTGATTGTAGAAGATCTGAAAGTTATAGTGATCTAATATTTTAAGGACACACTGAAAGAAATATCTGTTAAGAAAGATCAATACATTCGTTTCCTGAGCACTTCATTTGTTTCGCTGCATAATTCTTAAATAGAGAATGAGCCACCTATAAAGTTTTGATAGAGAGATCTGAAAATAGGAGCGGAATTCTTGTTATAACGGGAAGAAAGTAATGTGTTCTTGACAATGTCGTAATGTCAAAAGATAGACTTCAGATTTTTATGACGTTTGCAACTTTCAAGACCTACCTATTCCGTTTTTGTGATGTCGTGGAATTCTGAGAGAGGCTTACCACACATAGATCATCCCCTCTCCGTAGGCGTCTCTTCTGTAAGTTTTGTATTCCTTAGAATTTAGTTCTTCTTTATTGCTTTTATTAGTATAACCATTTTTTGTCAGGCATTTCATAAAAATCTACTCCTTTGTTCACAGTTCTGATCCATTTCCGCCAGTATCTCGTGTTCGATTTTTTTCGCGGTCTTGAGATGAATTCAGAAATCGATGATGTTTACAGGTGAAGTATTGCATCGATCGCCAATACAACTATTGCGTTTCGAGATGCGTCTGAGTTTGCCAAGAAGAAGGGCAACGGCACTATTTGGCTGGTTCTGCCCCAAAATCTCAAAATAAACTAGATGGTTTTCCTGCGGTATTGAACACAAATATCGGGCACTATACGGCTAGTTCTGCCCTAAAATCTCAAAATGAAAATTTTCTCCCAAACTTCGCCTAGGAGGTTTTCTGGGGTGTTGAACACGGATATCGTATCCATTTTGTACCGTAACCTCATTTTTGTACGACTACAGTAGGTGTACAGTAGATATGGTATCTCACGTAATCCTCTCAAATTTTGCATTGGATGTTATTTGGGATGCTGACCGCGAACATCGTATCTAGTTTGTACCATAACCCCATTTTTATTGGGATACGGTAGGTGTACGGTATAAAATCTTGAAAATATGCCAATTTCAGAAAGAAAACGAGGGTGGCCTGCAGAATAATGTTTGCTATAAACCGATTTTATCTTAAGCTAGTTTTCAGCATCTAACACTACGAAAAAATCAATTATGAGAAAGCTCAAAAATTGTTATAGACATACACGGTGGATTTGCCGAACTGGATCCAGTTTGAAACGGGTACCTTCTTCAATCGGCATCGATAGCAGACTTTGTCTCTTTTCATTAGCTGGTGAATGGAAGAACTGCATTTTAATTTATTTATTTATTTATTTATTCGAAGACGTGAAACAAAGCTCACGTAGGTACAATACTTTTCAAATCAGTAATTACAATCAGTTTGCCGCAATACGTACAACAGAAATCGGCACTTTCTCATAAATACAAGTTACCTACATTGTCAGTATAAATTATTAATAACAGGGCCATCAGATGTTAGGAAACCTCTGACAGCACGAGCCTTTTTGCCAATTTCTTAAATGCATTTACTGATAAACGGGGAAGGGAACTCAATAGACGTAATGCCATTGTTCTTGAGGAGAACAAAAAATTAAGGGAGGAAAATTCTATGCTCAAAGCACAGCTTGATGCGTTATTATCAAAAAATGTCTCTTCGAAACATGATGTAGGGCTCCAGTTTTCTTCTTCTGTTGGTGATCCCGACCTTAGCCGTTCCATTGTCTTAGCTGGTATCCCTGAGAGCATCTCTAACAGTCCCACTGAGAGGGCAAACAATGATGTGATTTGTGTTAATACTATACTAGATTTCCTCGGTGTAGAATGTTTACCCAATGCTGTCTATAGAATGGGCAAGCCAAGCCCACAGAAACCACGTCTACTCAAAGTTGTATTACCTACTAGTCGATTCCAAAAGGAAGCCGTGATTCGTGCTCCCCGACTTCGATTTTTCTCACATAGAGGCGTTTACCTTCGTCCCTCCCTTAGTAAGGAGGAAAGAGATAGAAGACGGGAAGGTTGACACTCTGGTAAAAACGCTCGTAGGAACTCCTCCATTAGTAACCGTAAACCCGATCATTGTGTTTCTCTTAATAATTCATCTAATGATGTCTCTGATGATTTCAAATGCTCGACACCATCAACGGGAAACCTCTGAAGACTCTCAGGCCCTGTAGTAATTTTGCCAAATGCATGCTGACAAATGTTAGATCATTCATAAAAAATTCCGAAGCTCTCGTTATGGCTCTTTGTCAAAAAAACTATGACCTTGTTTTGGTTACAGAATCATGGCTTGATACGAAAAATGAAGTTGCCCCTCTTATGGGCATTGCCGGGTCACAATATTCTGTAATAAGATGTGATAGGAAACAAAAGAAAGGAGGTGGACANGTACCACCGAGCGGTTGTGTCTAACCGCTTCCACGCAGCTACTCGCTTTCCTCACCGGGACCCGTTATTATTGTCGTATCGTGAGGACATATACTCTGTTCGACTGTCGTATCGTGTGAGAACATATACTCTGTTCGACTATTGGCGTGCGCTCCTAGTGGTGGGGAGGCTTATTACAGCTACAAATCGCCACNACACACATCACGTTCCCTCCTGCGTGTTCTACCCTCATTTGTGTCTGAGCACACCGCACCGCCCTCTTTTATATGTTCAAACTGTTATCAATTGATCAGCCAAAACAAACAAAATGATAAGCCATTTCCCATGTTCATTCCAGGTTAAATCGGTTACATATAGCTACAATTATCAGTTCATTTCTTGTGGTACCACCGAGCGGTTGTGTCTAACCGCTTCCACGCAGCTACTCGCTTTCCTCACCGGGACCCGTTATTATTGTCGTATCGTGAAAACATATACTCTGTTCGACTGTCGTATCGTGTGAGGACATATACTCTGTTCGACTATTGGCGTGCGCTCCTATTGGTGGGGAGTCTTATTACAGCTACAAATCGCCAATACTAACGGTAATCTCGTCATTAGTTTCCACTACTACTTCGTTGACATTTTTGCGTTCACTCCTTGTGACGGGGAGCAGCACATCATATCTATATACGTCACCAGAATCGGTGAATATTGTGTGGTTGCCTCTCCTAGCAGCGAACATAGTTGTTGTTGGCCGCTTGTCGACTAAGAGCTTAACTCCTTTCTTCTCCTTGTGTCGTTTCAGCAACACAGTCGACAATTTGCGTCAATATGGATCAACTAAAGCTATTATTGAATGACGAAAGTGTACCTCCATATATGAAGCTGATAGTTGATTTCATGGCCGAGACTAAAGCTGAAATAGCGATCATTGTGTTTCTCTTAATAATTCATCTAGTGATGTCTCTGATGATTTCAAATGCTCGACACCATCAACANCGTGGCATGCAGGGCAGAGACGCGGAGGAGAACCGCGCCGCGGTCCCAGCTCTTGTCTACGGACATTTGGAGTTGACTATACGTCACCAGAATTGGTGGATATTGTGTGGTTGCCTCTCCTAGCAGTGAACATAGTTGTTGTTGGCCGCTTGTCGACTAAGAGCTTAACTCTTCTCCTTTCAGCAACACAGTCGACAACTTGCGTCAATATGGATCAACTAAAGCTATTATTGAATGACGAAAGTGTACCTCCATATATGAAGCTGATAGTTGATTTCATGGCCGAGACTAAAGCTGAAATAGCTGAACTCAATAGACGTAATGCCATTGTTCTTGAGGAGAACAAAAAATTAAGGGAGGAAAATTCTATGCTCAAAGCACAGCTTGATGCGTTATTATCAAAAAATGTCTCTTCGAAACATGATGTAGGGCTCCAGTTTTCTTCTTCTGTTGGTGATCCCGACCTTAGCCGTTCCATTGTCTTAGCTGGTATCCCTGAGAGCATCTCTAACAGTCCCACTGAGAGGGCAAACAATGATGTGATTTGTGTTAATACTATACTAGATTTCCTCGGTGTAGAATGTTTACCCAATGCTGTCTATAGAATGGGCAAGCCAAGCCCACAGAAACCACGTCTACTCAAAGTTGTATTACCTACTAGTCGATTCCAAAAGGAAGCCGTGATTCGTGCTCCCCGACTTCGATTTTTCTCACATAGAGGCGTTTACCTTCGTCCCTCCCTTAGTAAGGAGGAAAGAGATAGAAGACGGGAAGCACGACAGTCTGGTAAAAACGCTCGTAGCAACTCCTCCATTAGTAACCGTAAACCCGATCATTGTGTTTCTCTTAATAATTCATCTAATGATGTCTCTGATGATTTCAAATGCTCGACACCATCAACGGGAAACCTCTGAAGACTCTCAGGCCCTGTAGTAATTTTGCCAAATGCATGCTGACAAATGTTAGATCATTCATAAAAAAATTCCGAAGCTCTCGTTATGGCTCTTTGTCAAAAAAAACTATGACCTTGTTTTGGTTGCAGAATCATGGCTTGATACGAAAAATGAAGTTGCCCCTCTTATGGGCATTGCCGGGTCACAATATTCTGTAATAAGATGTGACAGGAAGCAAAAGAAAGGAGGTGGAGTGGCCTCTTCAATTAGGAACACACTGAAGTACATAAAAGTGTTCGAGGAATCAGTTAAAGATGGATATGAAATATTGGTCTGTGATTTAACTTTTTTATGAACAGGTTATAAGATTCACACTGATATATCGCGCACCGAATTGTACTGTCTGTAATTCAAATCAACTTAAGAAAGCGATAAGTGACTTTTCCACTGTAGATTTCCCAACTGTGGTTTTAGGTGATTTCAATCTTTCAGATATTTCTTTTCAACAAAGCTATTCTGAAATTGATCACTTATCTAGAGAATTCATGACAATGTTCCAAGCACATAATTTTCAGCAACTAGTCTATTCCCCTACGAGAGGAGAGTCTTATCTTGATCTGATATTTTGTAACACAGAAGATTTATTAGGTCAGGTCGAAGTGAGTGCCCCTATTGGTACAAGTGATCATGCTAGCATAGAATTCATCGTTAACACTAAAACAGACGCACCAAAATTGCGCTGGATAAGGGATTTTCGAGCGGCAGACTTTACAGGAATTCAGTCCTACCTAGGTAGTGTAGACTGGTTGGGATCACTCAACAATGTAGCATCTGTTAATGATAAATATGAGATGTTCATAGCCATATTGCACCACACGATTGAATTGTTTGTCCCATGGAAGCGGGTCATCGATAATACTATAAGAATGCCTAGTTACCTGACGCGAATGAGACGACGTCTAAACCTACTGTGGGACGAGGCTTACAAAAAATGATGAAGCCACCTGGGATACCTGTAGGAAATACAGCAGTAAATTGGAAAAACTTCTGAAGAAATTCCATATCAACTACGAGAAGAAAATCATCGATTCTAAAGACCGTTCTAGGCTCTATAGTTACATCAACAACCGAATTGTAGACAAAATGAAGGTACCAACTCTTACTGATTCTTCTTCCGATCGCATTTTGACAGAGAACCAAGGAAAAGTAGAAGAACTAGCGAAAGTGTTTCAAAACAGTTTTGAGGACCCTTCTTTAAGCAACCAAGATTCTTTTGATGATGATTCTTCGGTTTTCCCAGTAATGCAGAAATCCATATGGTTCCACAAAGGAGACATAGTTGAACTTTTGTCCAAATGGCCAAAGTCAGCTTCTCTTTCTGCCGATTATATACCACCACTATTTATCAGAAATGTTGTCCACCTAATTGCCTATCCCCTAGAACACATTTTCAACTTATCTTACATGAGAAGTGAGGTACCAGAACGTTGGAAGAGATCTTTTATCACACCTATTCCAAAGAAGCCTCCCTTTAGTAATCCAAACAACTATAGACCAGTCAGCATCACTTCCATATTTGCGAGATTGTTCGAAAAAATAATGAAGCGACATATCGTTGAGCATTTGACTGAGCAACAAATAATACCCAAAAGCCAACACGGTTTTGGAAGGGAAAGTCGATTGAAACGGCACTGCTCGAGTCAACAAATGATTGGACACAAGCGCTTGATGAACATAACTCAGTCCACGTTGTGTATTTTGACTTCCCAAAGGCGTTCGATAAAATTNGAAGTGAGGTACCAGAACGTTGGAAGAGATCTTTTATCACACCTATTCCAAAGAAGCCTCCCTTTAGTAATCCAAACAACTATAAACCAGTCAGCATCACTTCCATATTTGCGAGATTTTTCGAAAAAATAATGAAGCGACATATCGTTGAGCATTTGACTGAGCAACAAATAATACCCAAAAGCCAACACGGTTTTTGGAAGGGAAAGTCGATTGAAACGGCACTGCTCGAGTCAACAAATGATTGGACACAAGCGCTTGATGAACATAACTCAGTCCACGTTGTGTATTTTGACTTCTCAAAGGCGTTCGATAAAATCCCTATTCAAAAACTTTTACATAAATTATATCGAGTTGGTGTGCAACCTAGAGCAGTAGAGTGGATTCGAGGATTTCTTGAAAATAGAACTTACCAAGTACGAATCGATGATTGCTTCTCTACGGTTTATGGAACATTTAGCGGAGTTCCACAAGGTGGAGTTCTTTCTCCACTTTTGTTTCTTGTGTATACATGTGATTTGCCAGACTCAGTATCTAAGTTTGGGGTGACGTGTAAAATGTATGCCGACGATATGAAGGTGTATAAAACAATTGAAAAAAGTAGTGATAAAACTGATCTGCAGGCAGCCATTGACTTTGTACACCATTGGTCAAATCGTTGGAATCTACCTCTAGCACTAGAGAAAATTAGTGTTCTTGAGATTGGTAAACATAGTTTTGATGCTACTTATAACATTGACACTGTACAATTGAATAATCTACTATCTATTAATTGGCACTTCATGTGTGTGTGTGTGTGTGAGTCTGTACACAAGAACCAGCCATTAAAAACGGAAAGTACCTACACCATCGTGTTCAGCGCGTCAACTTATGTACGAAAAGGTTGCAAATTTTGATTTTTACCTTAATTTACAGGTGTTTTGGGCTACTTTTGTCATGTTCAAACATGCTAAGGACCGACTGTTGTGTTTACCACAGTTGGAATGAATGAGATAAGCCCAGACACTATATAAGGGAAGAGATGGGTAGGACGTCTTTATGTCGAAGAGAAGGAACCAGGAAGGCGAAGAAGGACACGGATGAGGGGGGACGCTGCAGGGTTGGGCCGGCGCCCAGAAGGGGTGATAATGCTAAGGAAAGGGTACACTTTTGCGGCAACGGTGCGCCGGCATCCAAAAGCGGGGATATGCCTAGAGACGGGGCCAACGGTGTAGTAAGGATGCGCCGGCGTCCAAAGTGGGGGAAATGGATCCGACGATATGATAAAGGTGCGTCGGCGTCCAAAGTGGGGGGAGATGGGTCCACAGGTGGCGATCAGACGTGTGGAATCGCCTGGAAAATGAAGAAGTGCAGGAGCAGGCTCCAATTCTACACAAGGAATGCGCCAGTATTCATTGCGGCTTTCTCTCCTACATGCTTCCCTTCCTTTCCTACACATACTCCCTCATCATTTCTTTCCCCACTTTCTGTCGTTTCCATTCGTGTCTAAATGGACCACCTCCCCCCTTCCTGTTTATATACACCAGTAGACCCTTATCACTTTAGTTACCACAACAGCCAGATAAACATATGCCATTTCAATGGTCATTTGCGCTGTATCGGTTACATTCAAATATCGATAGCCCACAGGGCCAACAAAGGAGAACCACCTTTCGGAGACGGGAGAAGGCCACCTGTAATGGATTTGAGCAATTTTCAGGAGATTATTGGCTCTACATGAGTAAATATTAATTTGTATCTTCCGAAAGGTTCTCTAGGGTTTTTCTTATATAATGTGAAGTATGCGAGCGAAGCGAGCATTAATAGAAGTCTGGAAGTCCGGCGTTAGCCGGACGGACAGACTGGTGTTTATGAAATGAAAGATTTAGGTTTTTTGATAGATAATAAGTTGACTTTTGAAAAGCATTATAGAAACATTGTTACTAAAGCGATGCACAGAACATATAACCTCTTCAAGGCCATGAAAACAAAGGACCCACTTATTCTGATTAAGGCATACAAGACATATGTCCGTCCAATTGTGGAATGCGGTACAACGGTGTTTTCTCCTCACAGACAAAAAGATATAAATCTTCTTGAAAGTGTCCAGAATAACTTCGTGCGTAAACTGGCAATGTGCTGTGGCAACCTAATGTGCTCTCAAATTTCGCATGCCATTAATAGACGCAAAGAGTACAGGCTCCAAAGTTTACACAACAGAAGAAAGATTAACGACCTTGTGATGGCATTCAAAATCATAACAGGCAAATGTGGCATCGAGTCTGCTCCTTTCTTTACTCTTGCACCATCAAGAACTAGAGGCGGGGGTATGAAAATAAGAATCCCTGTTGCCAGAACACAGGTCAGGTCTAAATTTTTCTCAATACGAGTCCTACCTTTGATCAGGAAAGTTAATACTGATGACCTTCCTCGTTTATCAGTAAATGCATTTAAGAAATTGGAAAAAAGGCTCGTGCTGTCAGAGGTTTCCTAACATCTGGTGGCCCTGTTATTAATAATTCATACAATGTAGGTTACTTGTATTTATGAGAAAGTGCCGATTTCTGTTGTACGTATTGCGGCAAACTGATTGTAATTACTGATTTGAAAAGTATTGTACCTACGTGAGCTTCGTTTCACGTCTTTGAATAAATAAATGAATAAATAAATGCGCGTCTTGGCTACGTTTTGATCCTTAACGATTCGCATTCTCGCCCCCCGATGCCATCGTTCGCGAAGCATCGAGGACCCTCGCATATTTTTCATACCAACCGGGCTCCGAAGGTGCGCATCGACTCCCGTGGACGCCGTAGCATTTATCTGAGGACCATTTGACATCATTGATCATATGGGTGTGACGTGGGGTCTTCCTGGGCCGGCCTGTCACGACGGCCTGTCGCCCGAATACGAGAGGCGATGGCGGGATTCGAACCCGGGACCCTGGTGAAGCCTGATGTTCCAAGGACTGCGCCTTAGACCACTCGGCCAACTCGCCCCTCGAAAAAGTCCCAGAAATAAGCGAGATATTCGCCCTAGACCCAGTACCCAATTCCATCTCCATCTGCCCGCTCCGCCCACTCGACGATTTCATGAAGGCAGGTCAAATCCTGTCTGAGATGGTTAAGGCATGTTCCTTTGTCCGACAGTCTGGTCCCTCTCCATTCTGTTATGTTAGGGATGGCACTCTCCCCAACATGGGTCAGCTTGTTGAACACCTGTTCTTGAGATTGACACGTATTGCAATCGATACCGGTTTAGAATTTCGACTACAGTTGGGGAAAAAACTGGTTACTAGTAAAACTATCAACGAAAAAAGTAAAATGATGTTGTTAATGTCCCTCAGGAAGCTTTAGAGTTTATGATCAACAGTAATCAGTTGGGTTTTCCGAAATATAGGAGCTCGAGAAGCCTCACTGCCATCTTTTCATTCTTGGCTGAACACCTCGTCCACATCGTAAGTTTCAACTCCCCAAAAACCACAACTTTTGAGGTCTTCGTGGGCAAAACCTACACAGCTGCAATCAGCTTGGCGAGTAGAATAAGAAGATGCCGGATTCGAAGTATCGAAAATTTTGCCTGGACACTGCCTTTGACTACTTGCTTAACACCGAGTTAAGTTTCCCTAGTAAACTCCTATGAGAGCGCAATCAACTCCGTGTTTAGCTTCATATCGTTATGCGCATGAAGTGAGTTGACGTTGAAGTGACCCTGCTGAACTCAGAGTTAACATTTGATTCGAGTTCACTCTAAGTTTAGGGGGTTTACTACGGGCCCAGATTGTCAGCTGGGGGTCAGTTGTTTGACCGACTGCGCTGCGTGCCACAGTAAAAACAGAGTCACGGGCAACGCACTCTGAAAACGACTTGACTGCACATAACTTTTTTAATGATAATAATTTATTACATGAACTCACTCATGTGCATTGATACATTGATGCCAATCAAAATGAGGTAGGAAAACTCGCGACGTAAAACTAAAACTGCAACCATAAAACGATAGAACTGCAACATCATTGAGAACAAGTTCTCACAAAAGACAAAGAAGACATAGACAAAAAGTTTGTAGGCAGTTAGCTGAGCACACACCAGATAAGTGTCAGTCATATTTTTGAAAGAGCTTAATTAGTGGGAAATGCAAACAACCTTTCGACATCCTCAGGAAATCGGGCATCACTAGTCTCGGTGGGCGCGGCCTGCTCCGCCCATTACAGTATGCTCGCAGCACAATATCAGTTCTAGATTTAGAGGCAGCACCCACGGAAATCCTCACTTTCGAGGTGAGCCGTTCTCCGTGTAGTCGGCTGCCAGACAATCACAATGGTAACTTGAACACAGAAAAAAGCGGCCTATCTGTGGAGATACTGCCGTGGACACAGAGCCGAGCGTGGCCATTTTGGTGTCCGCCACGCCAGTTAACGCTATTGATTTGGCATGCTACGAGTGGTCTAGCCTAGTGTATAATGTTGTATAAGGAATATTGTGCAGTGTATGGAATGCGCACCACTAACAAGAATTCGTGGCGATACGCGCGTATACCCTCAGCGGAAAACTCGTCCGCGCTGTGGACGCATGGGAAACAGCGCCTTCATTTCCCGTCTTCCGGTGTGTTTCACGCTGTTTCATCACTGCCTATGAGTTCATCGTCTCTGAAAACCTTGAAATACAGCGAAATCTCCAACACAAAAATTTCCGTGGGTGCTGCCTTTAAATTTGCGGATGCTTCCAAAACCCTGATATTGTGCCGATATCAGTTTATTGTGCTGCCAGCGCACACGAAGTGGCAACTCAGAGAATCGCGCAGCTCTATCCTCCCAGAGTTCAGCCAGACCCGCCCATATTTTGGGCGCAGCAGCAAGATGTCATCTGTTCTGATGAGGGCAGCAGATATTGAGGTTGTCCTGCATCGGGGCAGCACTATTGCTAATAAGCTGCCCAGGCCTGCACCGCCCCCTTTTTTTGGGGAAACACTTTGCATAAGTTCTGCAAGCATGTCAGCAGTGCTGATTCGTTGCCGCGAATATATGACGAATGCTGCTGAATTCAAACTTGAACGGCCAAGAATGGCGCGCCAAGCGAGGCATCAGCGCAGATTTTCAAAATTCCTTTCATTCTTTGACTCAAATTGAGTTATTTTCTTGTTGTACTGTGTGTTCTGATGTTTATTATTTCACCTCTTGTTGTATTCGTGTGCTCTTCGTTTCTGTGTTGGCTTATTCTACTCTCCCTTTTCCGTGTTCTATTCTCCATTTTTTTGTGTGTGTGTGTGTGTTTGTGTGCTCACTTTTCTATTTTCAGGTCCTTGCGGCTTGAGAACAGGGCCGGCACTGTAGGAGTGACGAACAACCTGCAACACTACCTGAGGCTTGGAGTGAGTTCTTTCTTGGTTGGAAATTCGAAGACTTGGACGCTCGTTTCTGGCTTGTTTTTGTTTCTCTCCTTTTTCAATTTCGCATCTAACCTCTCCCTTTTCTGTGTTTCAAGCTTGTACTCTCTCTTTGTTGATAGCTGTTTTTATTTGGAGTTTTCGTGCAGTTCGTGACAGTATCGTGTAATATCTGCGGTCCTGTTTGGTTCTTTTCTGCTCCATCTCATGTTTTCTTTCTCTTCTCTGTCTTTATCTCATCCTCTTACCCTCTAATACCCCTGCCCTTGTTCAGTCTGCCTGTAGAGCTGCAGCGTTTCGGAAATTGTTTATGCTTGCATCGTGGAAAAGTTGACAGGCCGCATTTTTTCCCTTTCAGTTTGCATTGTGCATAGACGTTTCAACGCCGCAGCACGCGCGCAGCACGCATAAGCAACGCCTGAGACAGCCAGCAGAATTGAGCATGCGCGTACGATGCTTTAGCCCGTTGCAATGACTCAACGAGTGTTTGCTTATACAGGGTGACAACAAAGTCTTTGGCCATGCTTTGCAGGTCACAAAAATTCCTGTAAGCTAGACAAGGGAACCAAAATTTATTATGAGTTTACACAATGTATGAGCTTCAAAAACCACTATTAAGATTTTGACCAAACCTCCAGCCTTTCCGATATAGGCCTCAAAACCCTCACGAGCCGCATAACCTAAAGTCCGCACCTCCTCAGGGTAAACTCAACCCTACAACTCTTACAGGGTTTCACCGATAGGTCCCATAATTTTACAGGAGCAAGCTAAAGGAGTGTGCTATAAGGCAAATATACAGTTATATCCAGATATGTTGGTATAAAGGAGTATGAGAAATATTTCGTGAATGTGTCATAGTCACCAAAGTGACCTTACAACCAATGTCTTATGAATTTTTCTTCAAAAGCAATTACAAAGTTGCTTTAAAATATCCCTCCTATGCATATAATGTGCGGTTGGGACTTAGCAAAAAAACACAATCATGGATTCCTCCAACGATACTTTGAGCACTGACTTCCCCTCTGTGTTTTCCCGAAAACTGCAACAGATGAACACTTGGTGGTTTTTGCTCCAAAGAAAGACAAAAGTAGGAAATATTGCTAGCAATAAAACTGCCTTCACTTAAGGTCATTTTCGAAAAATTAGTGCCTTCCAATTTGTTCTCTACCGAAATTTTCTGGTAAGAAATCATGGCAGCCCTGATCCAGCGGCCACACTGATGGCGAGCCCACCACTTTCAGGACTAAATACGCTCCAGCTGCCGACATCTTTGTCGCAGAAACGTGTACTTTTGGTGGAATATAGAGGACACTTTGGGCATTATTCGCAATATTTTTCATGGCGGTTCCCTCTTGCAGCAGAAGGTTACACCAACTAATGCGGTGAAATGTTGACATTTTAGATAATTCCTTTCAAAAATTATCTTAACCAATAATTTAGTTCAGAAGGCGTAGCAGATGCTCAATTTTGAATTAATCTGAAGCGCTTCAATAGTTTTTCTGCGAAAAGTGACCAGAGGATGGGAGAAATAGAACTTTCTACCACGCTCTGTAGGAAATGAGCAACCGCACCTTCGCACTACTTTACTTTATGACGCTGCCATTTTCCTCAAATGCTTTGACACTGTGTCAAATACTAAAGATATGTTGATAGCGACATATGCAACACAACCAACAGCATTGCTGCTAATTGTTTGCTGATGTTGCCAGGGAAAATTTCTGTGAAAGTTTTGGCCAAAGACTTTGTTGTCACCCTGTAGTTGCGGGTGTCTTTTGGGGAGGTGTCTCAAAATTGTGAAACACGCTTTGGAATTTTCAGTTATATTCTTCTTTTTTGCTCTATTTCTACTCTTCTTCATCTTCTTCACTGACGAACGCAGTGTTAGAATTTTGCGTATGATAATATAATAATTTTTCAGCGCCTTTTCCTGCCGATCAGATTGCTGGCTGTTTTTTTCCGCTCAGATAGCTCTCCGATTTCCACCATTTTTTTACGGATCTTCATGCGTGAGACACGCTCACTTGATACGTGCCTGTGATACGAAGTCCTCTTTTTTTTCGAAATCAAAATGTTACTGGTATGTCCACTCATATTTTCTTGTTTCCAATCATAACATTACTCATATGCCCATAGCATACAATGTGCATATTTCGGTGTGGCCTGCGCGCACCGCATGCCATGACGCGTGGCGTACTGCTGGCAGCGCTCTAGCAGACAGCCACCTGAATATGGATCACTCGCACGCCAGCCCGAAATATGCACACTATACTACACAACGACAACGTTGCTGGGATTAACACGAACAAAAATGATGAGCACAAATAATATAGGTTCTCGTATCTTATCACACAATTTGCGTTGGATAGCTTGTAGCCATATGAGTGGTGGCACGAAAACTTTTAAGGCAAAGGATCGCGACGAAAGCGTCGCTGTGAAGCATGCTACGGGTCATGAGTTACGTGTTCATCTGACTTATGAGGTGTGTGCTTGTTTTGTCGTCAAAACGTTTAAAGGACGCTGGTATTTTGTAGTTGTTTTGGTCCTGTTTTTTTAACTGTTTTGAAGCGTTTGGTATATTAGCATAATAAATTTTACTTGTATTTTCGTGCTCTTTCAACAATGGAGCAGCTGAAGTGACTGGGACTCCCAAACAAGGCTTCACAGCCCAGTCACTCCACTAGGCCACAAAGGTGGGCTGGGAGTGCATCTAGTAACATCTTTTTGAGCAGCACCATGGGGCGGGGCTATGGTGATGCAGCACTCCTTTGGCAGCAGTGTTGGGCAAAAGTATGACTACATTAGGGCGAGAATGTGGGCGGGGCCAAGCCCAGTTCGCAGCACTGTAAAGCTGGAGTATCAGCACCTTAAGGGCGAAGTTATGACAAGTACGGATATAGTCGTTTAGCAGCACTTGTCGGTGTACTAGGCGAGAAGTGCTGCTATTGTCGGAGGATAGAGCTGCACGATTCTCTGAGAAGTTATTCATGACACACTGATCAGCAAGGAACAGGCCTCTTTTCCTTAATGTGTCTTCCGCATGCCTCGATTACCTTCTGAAGCCTCCATTGAATTCCCTTTACATAGTTCTGACAGCTGGTATCACTCAATGACTTCCAATAATCCTTTATGGCAGTTTTCAGTTCTCATACGGTAAGTACAGTGTTATTTCTAAAGAAAAATCCAAATAAAGATGACAAGCGGAGGTATATGGTCCAAATTTTACCGAATAACTTCCTTCATACTACCCCATACATTTTCTATTGGATTGAGGTCGGGAGATTCGGGAGGCCATGCAAGCAGCTTTACACCTCAGGATTGCAACTGCTTTGTAGTTTGCGAGCTCACATGAGCAGGAGCATTGTCGTGAACCTGTCTTGCATAGCCTTAATTCCATCAATTTAGAGCAGTTACCTGAAAGAGATGGTTGATTTTGATCAACTAACCGTGGTAAGTTTTGCGGGCAGATGGCAAATAACACCTCTATCACAGTACACGCTACTGTTGGTCCTGGTGTTCCCTGGGAGAATAGCTAAGTCAGTTGTACCTCTCATGGGTGGGTGTATAGAATGAAGAACCCGCGCCTGTACATACCGCCAGCCGTAATTAGTGGATGCGGCGGCCAGTAAGTGACAGATCATGCGCTGCGCTATTGCTGGCAGCTCCCGCAGAACCCTTGCGCTGCGTGCGCCCCCAGCTCCACCCACCTTCACGGATTTCGCGCGCGGCGATGGCAACGCCGCACCGCGACATAATTTGAAAATGGGCAAATAGAAGCGAAAATCATCGGGAAAACGGTGGAAGGGTAGAGCCAGCTAATATAAAAGCAAAATTTGGAAGTTTTTTATGGTTTTTTGCATCAGTTTATCCAGAAAACTGATTTATTTATGAAGACCTTGCCTCGGCAACTTTCAGTCTAGATTTTCGGCATCGCAAAACATACTGAGTCAGCCTGCAATTTCTTAGCAAAACAACTACAAGTTTTTTAAACAGTTTTTGACAACGATTTTAGGTGGGACAAAAAATAGTCTCGTATTCTTGGCAGCTTATTGGATGAAACGCGGGAAAATAGGGTATCTAATAATAAATGTCTAATCTATGATAATATCTATCTAATGAAAGGGTATCTAATAATAAATGCATTGTAATTTAGTTTGTATTGATCACAAATGGTTTTAGCAAGTTTTAACTCAAGCTCAGCCACTAAGGCTAGTTTAGTCAGTTTGTTATGACTTCAACTTAAATTTAGCTATTAGGTTGATGCAAAAGAAACGGCGCTTTCTCGTGTTGACTACATTTTTTTCTCACAACCCTAAGAGACAGCAACCTCGGCAGACGACATAATATCTTTGATTAGTGTAAACCATTGCTTATTGCATGGGCAGGCTACCGATCCCCTGTACAGAGAATTGGTAAAGCTGTTTGACAGCTTTTTTCTTGTAGGATATAGAATTCCAAAGCTGGGAAAATTGACAGAAACGCGAGAATTTTCCTGTAGAATACAACGAGTACTCAACTGTTTTCCATGGGGGTCATTAAAATTGGAACCAGCTCTCGAAAGCAAATTTTGTTGAAATGTTGGGCTGCAGAGAATGTGCTTTTGAGCATCTTTAGCGTTTTTCTGGAAGCCCCTTCGCGACTATCTGGAGTAATTAACAGTAACAGGTATTGCGCAGGGTGATGTGTCCAAAAAGCAGCTCGAGGAGAATCACCTATCAAGAATCCTAGAGATACCGAGGAAAAAGCTTCGAAAAGTGCTCGTCTCTGTTTCAGAAACAGCAATCCCGTTACATCAGGGCTCCCATGTGGGGTAGGTACGGACTTCCTGACCTAACACAAAAAAGCTATTTTGGATTGTGTCGCTTGTGGTATTACAGAAAAATCCTCAAAATCCAAAAATCAGGTATCAGGATTTTCGGAAGCTTCCTGTTATTTCGTGCTTCCTTGCCCTATCCGTCATCTCATATCCGTATGGAACGAAAGAGCTTGCTTCGCTCTACAAGAATATATTTACATCTAGATGTCATACTACGTCCAAACCAAATTATATGGTTCTGAAAAAAAGAGCGCCATTTCTTTTGCATCAACCTAATAGTAGTTCTTGGTTCCAAAGTGATTATCTTCATCAGTTAAGGCGTGAAGTATCCGCCAGATTGGAATTTTTGTCTTTGAAATTCTTGTTCATGTGAGCTTATATTTGCCACATGAGCGTTCTTTGGCCAGATAATTGACTGCTGTTCTCGCTCAACGCCGTCGATGATGGTTTTCGACCATATTGATTTTTTCAATGATTAATGAAGGTATGAAGCGAGAAATCACAAAAAAGTGGAGAAAAATAAATAAATTCCATTTTTCCGTGTATAGTGGAAAGGGAAAAGTTAGAATGCCACGCATGTGGGCACTGCACATTTGAATATTCGATTTTTCTAAGTGGAGAACCAGGAATCCGTATATAAGACGAAAGTTTGTTTATATGCTTGTATGTTTGTATGAGTGAATGCTTGCATGTATGTTCCTAATATTTGAAATGCTAATAATTGGAATAACGGGGTTTTTAGATATTCATTCTTTTCAATTACGCGAATGATGCTTTTTTGAAAGTATTGATGAACGAATTATTCGAATGGCTTATTTCTGGAACAGACTAAGTTCTGAAAGAGAGAGAGAGTTCTAATTTAGAGAAGTTGGCCTCAGAATAGGTATTTAAAAGAAAGCACGATATTGCATAAATTTTATCTGCAAAGATCTGCAAGTCTCCGAAGTGTTTTACTCTTTTTACTGCTCCTCGAAACCTAGGACTCTGTTTTCCCATCAAAGCAACTTTTGGAGATGCCTCGTTTTTTGCTCTTATCAATACCGGATTTGGGGGATTTTGCATGTTCACCTCTTTATCGTCGCGAAGAATACTAGACTATTTTTTGTCGCACCCAAAATCGCTTTCAGAAACTTTATATTAGCTGCCCCTACCCAAGCCTTTACAATACGCAAGCCTTTATGCCCCTATCCTTCCCACCGTTTCCCCTATGATTTTCGTTTCCATTTGCACGTTTTCAAATTGTGCCGCGATGCGGCGTTGCGATCCCCGCGCGCGAAATCCGTGAAGGTGGGTGGAGCTGGGGGCGCACGCGGCGCAAGGGTTCTGCGGGAGCTGCCAGTAATAGCGCAGCACATGAGCTGTCATTTACTGGCCGCCGCATCCACTAATTACGGCTGGCGGTACAGGCGCGGGTTCCTCATTGACGCCTTCCCTCATGGGTATGCCTCCCCAAACGTGCACTTCGGCAAGATGATTTAGCCCGACATCTACTCCTGGAGCGGTATGATGCTCGCTACACATAACAATACTTGGCCGAGCAATTTACTGTAATTTGATCTGTTGAAGAAGATTTTTACGATATTAGGTGCACTATACGAAATAACTCACGCTGGAAATTGCTCTCATCCGTGAAAATGCAGTCAGCAAAAATCTAAGCATTTTTTTTTTGCAGAAGGAAAGACGTTTCTCCTTGTTTTCTCTGCTTATAATTTGGCAATACATAGGGATGGTGCGAGAGTATTCCAATCTATCCTTTAATCGCTTCAAATGAGTTTCGCTGATGTTGATGGCATTGCATTGCATTGCGTTGCATAAACGCTCCTGGATTTCACGGATAGTGATGAAGCTGTTTGTCGAGTAGCATTTATGGATTTCTTCATTTATAATTTCGATGCAGTGTACAAAAATATAATGAATTGCGAAAAATTGATCAAAATTGTGAAGACATACCAGCGAAAGCGCGAGGTGGGTGAATAAATTTCGGTGATGGACTTGAAACCCCATTAAATTTCAAAAAATATGTTCTGAGAGCGTGGTATGAAACAAATGGATCAAGCTGCAATCCAATGTTGCAAAATTAAATAATAATAATGACTAATAAGATAAAAATAGAAAATACCTTCTGAAGCTCCTTCAGAATAAAAGACATGATTTTCGCTTGTCGTCTAAGGGGCACGATCAGACCAAGATGGTCGTCGAAACGCATAGAAAATATCAGCTCTGGGGCAGAGAATGCTGGCCAGGATTTAGGTTACTGCCTTGCCCATTTGTCCTTGCACTCCATCAGGCATCCACAATGCTGCCAGCAATTCCCTCAGGATAATTCTGCCCTTAGCGCCACCTCATGGGTAAATGGTATGACCTAACCTAATAAGGTCACAGAAGTAAACTAACGGTCATAGACCAACCATTCATCTCATCATGGCTGCAACGAATGCCGCCGTGCTATTTTGTTTACAAAAACCTCGGATGTGCTTCCAGTTGATGATCTCCCAGAAGGTGTTGCCGTGAGACAGGTGCGAAAAGTGCCTTGGGAAGGACGGTTATACAAGGCAATGGTTGGTTATTTGTATTTCTTTTCAGTTTTTTATATTAAAGGGTTCTCTTTCAGATTGTTTTCCTAGGCGCTAAGCACAAATGTGAGGCGACAATTGAGTCTCCTGGAAGGGAAATATTATGGGCAAAAATGTCGTAGACACGGCCGAAATGGAGATTGTTCAAAGATCGTACGCAGATCGAAGGTAGTTTTGAAAAATTATAAATCATTGCTCCTGCTTTTTTCTTTTTTTCTGTCGGAATATTTAGAATATATCTCAATGCTCCAAGTTTTGAGGAGTCATCTCCAAATCACAACATAAAGTTGGATGAAGCTCTCACAAGACTCAACGAAATGCGATAGGAGTTGGTTACGAAGGAGCATGAAACCGAATCGCGCGAAGCCTACAAACAAATCATTGGCTTGTTGACTGAAATACTAACAACAACTAAAACCATTTTGGAAAAGCAAGCATCATCCGAAAGAAGTGCGGTTAAGTTGAGCCTCATCTCATTATTTTCGTACTGCTGATGACTGTTTTTGCGATTTTTTTTCTTTTCAGAAGGACTGCAGTACAGCTACGTCTCCCGAGAAAGGGTGGAAGCACTTAGCAAATACCGGTGTGATAGCAATAACCAGTTTGCTCCTGACTTAGAAAAAGAACTTCACAAAAATAAACCTGGTGAACCTCTGCTACGTGTGTGTGATAGGATGGAAACAGTAAGTCGCATGGAATTCACTAAAGGCAGCACCCACGATAATTTTCATGTCGAAAATTTTGAATGTTTTGGGGTCTGAACGATAGTCCCCAGGATCCCTAGGCGAGTTGTAGCAGATTGCGAATCAGCTGTTTTCTGCCCCAATCTGTCAGCTTTCCAGAGGTAACGCTTGTTTCTAATGCTCATTTAGAAAAATTCCCCACTGTGATAATCTGCTTTCCTCTATTTCGTTCCTCATAATTGTTACTCGACCATATCATCCCTTGTTTTACTCAGAGTTGTCAAATTTTCACGTATGG
This sequence comes from Ancylostoma ceylanicum, assembly GCA_000688135.1. Taxonomy (NCBI): domain Eukaryota; kingdom Metazoa; phylum Nematoda; class Chromadorea; order Rhabditida; family Ancylostomatidae; genus Ancylostoma; species Ancylostoma ceylanicum. The sequence continues at coordinate 15,477 of JARK01001714.1, read as the reverse complement.
TATGAATTTCAGTTTTTTCTTTGCTCTCTACACTTGAACGTAAGTTTTCTTTCTTTTCATGAGGAATGCTTCTGCAGTGAAAGTTCTAATTATTTTTCGTTTCTGATTTTTCTTTTTCAGAGAAGCTGTAGAATTAGTCAAATATCCACTTGCGCCAAGAAATTTGTCGACAACAAAGGCTGCGTTATTGGCTTTCTTGATCTACTCCATCAGCGTAATTCGGCCACTTTGCTATGAATCAATGAATTGGTAACATACAAAAACCATTTCACCATGAGTTCTGGAACAAATGAACACTTTATCTATGTTCCCCACAGCTAAATACTCAAGATCGCGTTGAAACCTGGGTAGTGAATTTTTTCGTGGGTGCTGCCTTCAAAAAGGTAGCCGTGAATTACCTCATACAAATAATAACAAACTCATGAATTATTGATTTCAGTGCATTTTCAAACACTTCCACATCACCGAACAAGCACAGGCCACTACTTAGAGAAGTGTGAAGGTATCACTGGACGCCAGGTCCCGTAGAGAGAGAGGAAGGCAACAAGGGCAGACCACAGCTGCTCGAGGTGAATCTCTGGGGGTGATCCAGGTCCACAATCTTTATGCCGAGATTTCCTATTCGCAAGGACTCCAATGTTAGATCACATAGTAAGCTAGAGAAGAAAGTTTCAAATCCATCTCTTCCAGCAGAATTTTTCAAAATCATATGTATATATATATCGATTAAATTATATGTAAATAATATAAAAATAAAATAAATAATATAAAATATATAAATAATGAATTAATATATATATATATATATATATATATATATATATATATATAT
>JARK01001714.1:340-13196 GCA_000688135.1 Ancylostoma ceylanicum | reverse complement strand
GGGGGGGGGGGTTCGCTAGCACATGAAAGTGTTTGGAGTAGTATTAGTCCTACGTAGCCGGTCCGATGATCCTTGACAGTAACTCCAGCGCTCATTTGTGCTTATTTTCATAGGAATATTTTGCTGCCAACTCTCGTCCTCGTTCTCTTTTATGTCTCAGTCGACAAGCACTACTTCCTCTGAGGTATTTGAGGGACTATTCATTTGGAGGACTTTCCCGCGCAGATCTGGGAGTGACTGGCCATGGCAGGTTCGCATGCATGTGAGAAAAGTACCGACAAAAAACAGACGGCTGGAAATATTAATGCATCGGGAAGTAAATTTATATGTTGATTTGTTTTGCTCCTTTGTTAATTTTCTGAGAACTTCTTCAGTTAAAACTTCTGCTCGAACCTCAAGTGGCTGCCCCATCCCACTTTTTAGCGTCCCGAAGGGGCGCTAGTATATATAAGTTATAAGAAAATCTCTCAAAGTATGCGATTTCTCGCGAATTCTCGGAAATTTTTGGGATTACACGGCTGCTAGTGTATGTAGGTTGTGGAGTGCAATGAAATTACATAACTTAACTAAGAGAAGCAGAATGGAAATGAAGTTTGTAAATAGGATTAGCCTCTGAGTAATGTGTGTACAAAATTGCGGATGCTTTTGGCTTCAGAAGGCTAATTTTGTACGCTATGCTTTTATTTTTACATAAACATGTCAAAATGTTAGCATGGATGGATTCTGTGCGATAATTATTGCGTGTTACTTGGTTTTTCATATCAATAAGTCTGGTGATGAAAAAGTTTTTTTGGGACATACATCAGCTATTCTTGAAGTTTCTGTGTATATAGTAGGAGCTTTGACTTTAATAAAGATGTTAGAATCAGCATGTAGAAATCTTTTCTTTAGTTATTCTTTATTGCATCTCTATATCGCAAAGGAACGATTACCATCGATCTACGTTTGCGTAGAGTTCAGCAGTAGCCATGTTACCTTCAATCGATGGTCCCCATCTCCATCTTGTACGCTTCCTTATTCTTCGCACTTGGAGATAAAGGCGAACTGCCGATTATGCGGGCGTACGACCCACGCCAGCGGACGGCGTGTTGGGTCGGAGTCTTTTCTTCACACGGGTAGCACGTTGAAAGTGGTGGAGGGATGGTCGAACGCTCAGCGTGGCAGCGTTGCAAAGACATGTAGAAATCCGATAATATAAAAGTTAAAGTCCTCAGTTTTGTTATAAAGTGTGCTTTCTATCACATTATTACGCAACTTCATGTTCATGTCTAGAAAATTACACTGGTGTGTATTATTGTGCGTCTTTTTAATTCCTAGTATATCACAGTAAACGTTTTTGCTACGGAACTCGATGGCAAAATACTTCTAGGGCGCTTTACCATGCCTGGATTCCACTTTCCTCAATTCAGCTACACGATCTACCTTGGAATTACCGAGAACGTACGACTTGACCTCTGTAAACTAAAAACTCCTTGTACCTTGGATGTCTGATTTATAGCGCGAGCCTCCTGCCGTGTGTTCAAGGCGTGCCTTTGCTCCTCCGCAGTGAGTCTGTTACGAACGAAAACATGTTAACTTACTTGCTAGTTCTTCCACACATCGAGCTTTTCCAATGGCCCGCGGAGTAGTGTGAACGGGAAGGCAGTAAATCAGCAATCGACTGAGGCTTGAGCTTCGATAGCCTACCCATACGAGACACAGAACTAGAGCGGCTCTCAACACCCAAGGTAGTCAAGGTCTCCATATCTTTATTCTCCACGTCCATCTGTCACATGTGGATGCACACTGGCACTAAAACGAAGCTCTGGGATTCTTGAATAGCCCAACTACTTTCGCAAACGTACTCGTCTGGAGATTTGACGCGGATTTGATCAACAACTGCACTGCCCAGAGGCGTCGATCACGTTTGTCGCATTATCAAAGGAGGCAGAAAGAGTGTTCATATCTATAATAGAAAGAATCCGATCACAATTTCAAAAATCGGCCAGATTTTCGCGCCCTTGCCCAGGGCGCGATTTTAGCACGGGAGCGCGCATTCGCATAGCAGAGACAGTTGTTGCCTGTTTCTTTTCTGGTTTTTGTTGCTGTGGACGTTGTCATTTTATTACTATTGTTGTTTTTATCAATGTTGTTGCATTTGTTGTTGTTATTTTGTCGTCGTCGCTATTGTTTTTGTACTTTTCGTTCTCATGCAAGTTTTTCTTCTCTGTAATGTACGTTTTCTTGATGATCATCCTTCTTTTTCGGTACATTTCTTCGAATTTCAGGCAGCAGATGATACGTATGATGGCTTTGGCGGTCGGTGGTGCCCGAGGCGGTGGCGGCGACAGTGGAAGCCGTGAAAGCAAACCTCGCGAAATTGATTGGAAAATGGAAAATTTGCTACTTCAGGTGTCTTTTTTTGGAGGTGGGTACGTCTCAGACCTCTGAGGGGCCATAATCTTGCTATCTAGAACGATGATGATGGTGTGGACAATGCACTCATGGATGCGATGTTTCCTAGGTTTCCTGCTCAGGTGATGAAACGGTACGTTCAACACGAAATTTATGCGGCGGTAATGTTTTCCTGTTGTTTTCTTTCAAGTTGCCGCCTTTCGCTGCCCGTTGTTTTCTTTTTCAACATTTTTGTGGTATTTTTGGTCTCCTTTGGTGCCCTTACTTCCTTTTGTTTGTCTGCTCAGTTTCCGTTGTAGCTCTGTGTGGTGAAAATACCATTTTCTCAGAACAAATGAGTTAGAAAACAGAAGACAAAAAAAAGAAAGCTACAACAGAAATGAAGGGAAGATATTGTAGCAACGTGGGAGCTAGAATGAGGAGAAGGGCAAAAGAAAGAAAACCTATCAAAGACGACAACTAGGCCTTAGAGCATCCCTACAATTAAGTGCTGCAGCACGCGACATGGCGGTCGCGGCCTTTCTGCAGAGAGCTGAGTTACCCCATCGCTAACTGTATTTGATATAGTACGTTCGACGACAGCTGAGTATTTGTGCATGAATCTGCAACTCGGGCAATCTCCGCGCTAGACGAAAGACATTTCAGAACTGTCATTGCGACGTGTCGCAATGACACGAGTTACCATAGTTGGTTGTAATGTCTTTGGATTGCGGTAACTTCTTCGGATTGCATCCATACATTTTTTTCTCTCTCTAAATTCTCTAGCACTATTATCTTCGGTGGAACACACTATAGTATTGCAAACTCAGTGGGTTATGTGTGTACGTATATGTGTACGTAGGGTTGGCGCTATAGTCCACGTAGAGTATAGCCCTCCGCGTTGCCGTCGCTGACGGCGGTGGAGGGCCAACATCGGCGCAGCTGTCGGTTGTCAAAGCCCACAATCGATTGGCACAGTGGTCACAGTCACTAACACTGGCGACGGTCGATCGCCAATATCGGCAACAGTTGGTCGCCGGTGTTGGCGATCGCCCGTCGTCAACATAGGCAGCCCCTCGACGCTCCGCTCACAATCGATTGACACCGGTGTCACAGTCGCCAGCGACGGTGACGCACGGTGCTACACTTTTCGTGGGGTATAGCGTCAGTGTAGTATGTACATTGTGACTTTTGAATTCGGCTGTTTTCAACTTTGATGAATACACCTTGGTATAGTGCGTTTCACGACGGGCAATGGTTGGGAAGGCGGCAAAGGGGAAAAGTGTGCGAGAAAGTGTGCAACGATTGGGGAGCAATGGAAGGAAAAGAGGTTATTTTCACGAATACTAAGCTATCGTCGCGTTTGGAGCGGACTGTACTATCTGTGAGTATCCAGTTTTTTTTTTTTGAATAATCCACCCGAAACGTTGGGGCGCATGAGGCCGATGGGCTTCTAGAGGCACCGCGCGCTGCAGCGGAATTGGCAGCATACGCCAACGCTATCAGCTGATACCGCCACTTGAATCCAACTGCTAGGTAAGTTTGTCACGCTTTCTTCTTGTTGTTTTGAAGGCATTTGTGTTTGTATGTCAGAGGGCTGCTATTTACTTGAAGTCGTTTTTGTGCATGTTTTCACCATCGCTTGTTTTCTAAATTTTGTAATTTTTGGCGTATTTTTGTTCCACTTGTTCTTTTCTCGGGTCGGATCGCCCATTCTTCGTGTGGGACAAGTAGCAACAAGGGAAACCCCCAGGTAAAGCGATGAATATTTTTTTAAAGAAAATGACACAAATTTTAACACACACTGTTGAAAACATGCACAAAAACGGCCTTGGATGAATAGCGGCCTCTATCATGAAATATAAGGATAAACACCTTCAAAACAACAAGAAAAAAGTGTGGAGAATTTACCTGGCAGCTGGACTGAAATGGAGGTATCAACTGACATTGTAGGCGTATGCGGCCAGATGGGCAGTGCCGCAGCCACGCTTCCTCTAGAAGCCTGCCAGGTTTATCCGCCCCAGAGTTTCGTTGTGGACCGTTGTATTCATCCCACTGGTCTATTGGACTCAAACGACAGAGTGTGGACTTTACTGAACTCAATGTAGTGGACGAAATGCTAGGCATTCACAGCTGAGAAAGTACTGCACTGATCAAACACATGTTCTCTACATACTTTCACATCATTTCACGATCCGTTTTAACGTGATTAAATTAAAGAACGACCGCGACTGATAAGCTAGAACACTCAAAAGTCACTGTCAATTGCACTGCCAAAAGCACATAGTCCTTGTGCGCAATCGGTAGAAAGTTTCCGAGCGTGCAAAGCCTGCGGCGCGTGCGCGGCCCGTCCCGCCTGTAACAGCGGTCCGGCGTCCGCTGTTTGAGGACGCCGTTTGGCAGAATTAGGCCCAAGTAAGCGTTTTTATGCGATTCTCTTAATTTTTTGAAATGTTGCAATGGAGAGGCCTGTGGCTCACCGATATTGTTCGGACAGCCCACACGCCTCGCTCTTTGCTCGTTTCCCCGCGCATGCCCGAAATCATTATTTTTCACGTTTTTTTGTGTTTTCTTTTGTTTGTCTTTGGCCCCGTAGAAAGCTGCTTGTTCGAGGTAGTCGCTAAAACGGTTATCTGAGCCGAATCCTGACCAACGGCGTCCTAGAACAGCTGGGCAAGGACGCCGGACTGCTGTCACAGGCGGGACGCGCCGAGCACGCGCCACAGGCCGGGCGGTCGTGCTGATCGCTATAATTCATAGGGATTTCAGTGTAATTCGGTTGAGAAAGGTTTCTATTCATGGCCAAACGCACCACCAGTTATGTCTACCGCCGCCTTTTTTCTGCTAAAAATGCGCGACATGCTTTCAGCCATATGTAGGTGGGAGAGTCGTGAAAACAGGTCCCCGGAAGTGAGGTTGTTTGTGATGAAGGAGCCAGTGGGCATCGATCCGGGGGGGGGGGGAGATAATTTATAAGTGATAATTAAATATCTCAGCTTGAATCCTTCACAAGTTTGAACCTTTCTCAAAGTTTTGACACCGAAATTCATCACTTCGGCTGGGCGCTGACAGAGGGGAGAACGAACAGCTATGAAAATGGTACGTAACCAAGGAATTTGATTATGAATTCTTTGATTTTTCCCTGGTTGATAGCAGTTTTCATTGATAGCGCTTGATCTATTCCATTTTGGTTGCTATTCCGAAACTTTTCAAGTTGCTCTCGTGTGCAGCATTTCTCTTGGTCGATAATCTTCTTTTTTGAACTCCAGGCTATTTTTTTTTCGGGTTTGAATTCTTTTGGTTTTCGATGTGCTTATAGTTGGTGCTATGTGGAGTTGGCAAGATGTTTCCGATGGGTCTCAAACCTCAGATTTGCAGGATGTTGGGCCAAATTAGGGTGTTACATTTTTTTTCTTGGGATAGAGACCTACTTGCTGTTGTTGCCCTATTAGAGGGCGTAAATTTGCCTCGTGCTCCAGCAGGACTGGCAACCTCTATAATCTATGCATCATTGGAGGCTCAGATTTATCGGCGCGTGCACGTACAGTCTGTAAAAAATCAGCGCCCATCCGTTGGGCCGGCGCTGCGGTCGGTATCGGAGATCGCCCGTTTTCCGGAGACGCCGCAGCCCTATGGTATCGTTACACATCGTTGAAATCACTAAGGTAAACGTGTTAATAACCTACAAATTCACCCATTCCGACCACGGACTACAGCGCCTTTGCCTTGATTGATTTCAATGATACATGCAGGCTTTGGTTCCGTAGGATGTGAAGCTGCTCGCGCGACATCAACCGCGACGCATCCCCGCACCCGTGACCACTTCTGCGCGTGGAACGTATGTCCGCCGACTTCTCTACAGTGTATACACACAGTCCTTCTCAAAAAGATAGACGGATTCTGTGACTGCAGAAACGTGGTGGGGCCTGAACGATGGATGCGGACTCAGACAAAAATGACGTGCGGGCCGAGGTACAGCGGGTGGCAGCCATGTTGCGGCCCGCTTGCATGTTTATCGTAGCCTGCCTGCACTGTTGTGGCAGCCGTGCCGACCCGTGTGAACGGGATTTTTCTTGCGAGCTGCCTACGGCAACCGAGCCGGCGTGTTGCTACATGGTTGCCACCCCGTGGCCCGCTTGCACTGCATTTGTGTCTGAAGAGAGAACATCCTACGAATGAAGGTTGCGTAGGTCCCGCCGCGATTCTGCAACGCCACAAAACCGCACCCGCAATCCGTCTCTCTTTTTGAGGACTGCACTGGCTGGACTGACAGTTGAAGTATAGCCCGATCAACTGGTAGCGACTGTTGGTGGGAGAATATCCCAGTTTTAAATCGGTATCAATCATGCTTGGGCGCGTGTGGCGCAGTGGTAAGATGCTCGCTGAGCACGCACACGGTCGATGGTTCGGTCGCGCCCGCGGTCAGCTATGCCGTCCATCCCTCCGGGGTCGGTAAATTGGTACCAGAGGAGTCTAGAAGGATGAAGCACTGACTTGGTGCATCGGATGCCCCCCGCAAGTCACTTTCTCAGACATTCACTCGATTGGAGCGGCATGTCACCTGCGCTCCAATTTCAAAAATGGACGGTCTGCCGTTTCACTTGCCGTATGACTGCTCTTATGCTGCCATGACTGCTATTCGCTTGCTATTCGATTGCTGATCATGAGCGACAAAGCGATTCAACGGCGACCGAGCAGCAAGTGGATGACAAATCAAGGATAAGTGAAACGGAACGCGAAAACCGCCCATTTTCGAGATTGAAGCGCAAGTGACATGCCGCTCCAATCCAGCGAATGTCTGAGGTACAGGGCACATACGCATTCAACGCCTCTACGATACTAAGATGAAGTCGAATGCGTGGCGCATCCCTCGTGACGGGACTGATCAACGCCGATCACTTTATCCTATTATCCTTTATGCATCATGCTTGATAGAGCAAAACCACACCGCTTGGAGGGCTGTAGGTCCTCACTGCAGGGAACTTCAATGACGATTGCCACTCCCGCGGTCTGACGCGCCGCAACACCCACGCGGGGCGGTCGAGGCAACAACCAACAATCACAGTGTTCGCGTGGTTGTTGCGGCGCGCCAGTCCGCGGGAGTGACAATCGTGATTGACGTTCCCTGTACAATCATGTAGATTGGGACTTACGGACTCTTACACTCCTTCACATACACGTCTACTAAGCAGATCACTGACTAATATCGTAGAGGTAAGTAGAGATATTGATGGACCATGATTAGCGAACTGGAGCCAACGATCGAAAGTATTGTCCGTTACAAACGCGGCGATAGTTGCGTATCTGTAAACATTGCTTGCTTTTCTCACCGCACACTCCACCTGACACACATTTTCTCCTTCCTCCGGCGATAGGTACTATATACTTCATAAAACTTCGAGGGCGTAGGATCAGCAGCGCGGCGCGGCTGAATTGTGGTTGCTGAACTCATCCTCCACTAAGCTGTATTCGCCGAATTCCAGCTTAACTGAGGTGGAGTTCACTACGTTCTGTGACTATGCAGTGCTTTTGTGCTTTCTTTCGCCGTAGCAAACAATTTTATCGGCCCGACTATTCTACTTATCCATGGCAAGACAATTGTCGAGGAGTTAAATCCTCACAATTCAGCTGCGATTTGATGAAGTCTGTGCGCAAACTGATAGAATTCTTGTTGTTGCAGGGTAGAAAGTCCTTCTCAAAAAGAAAGACGGAATGCGCGTGTGGTTTTTAGCGTCGCGGCTGCGGAATCGTGGCGGGACCTACTTGACCCTCTCACTTGGAACATGCTCTCTCCGCATCCCTTGTTCAGGTTCCGCCGCGATGGTGCAGTCGCGCAATCCGTCTATCTTTTTGAGAAGAAATGTACTCATGCTCATTGTTACTGTTTCAGAGCTCCAAGCTGCAAAACCCTTCTATGCTGGCTACGAGTGCTGTTGTACATGTGTTAGGCAAGTTATTCCATTCCAAAATCGTTGACAAGCAATGTAAATATCTTGATTGTTCAATTTCGATTTGCTCAAATGGTACTGTTATATACTCTGTAAATCCCATCCGTGGAGGTGCAAGCTTGCTGGCATACGCGAGTCACGGTGGATTGTGAATGCTAGCCTCGTCCACCTCATAGCTGTGTGAGGCCATTCAAACGCCCACGCGCGATTCAGCTTACCCTCCACTGATGAATTTTGTAAACTGTGCTTCTGGGTCCCCACTACCAACAATCCGAAACTCGACAATTAGTAGTCTCTCTGGAAAGTTGCATAAGGCGGTGGCCTGGGTTGCTGATCACGATTATCTCAGTGATTTTATTATACATAGAAGTGTAGATTTGATTGATTTCATTCTTTTTTTACAAGTTTGGTTCACTTCTCACTTCTTCTGTCAGATCTCTCCCAAAACTTGCATACGAGGGTTCTCAGAAGTGTTAATTACAAATATAGTGGCCGATTTTCATAATAAGCTCGACATTCTTGATCTTTCCTTCCAAATTTTTCTCCGTGGAGCGGTGTAATTTCAGAATTTCTCGAAGTTTTCGCTATCAAGCAGGTCTTTTCTTGAACGATGCTTGTGATATTTTTAACAAATACCTGCAGAAACTTCTGTGAGCATGTTTACGGTGGCATTTGAGAGGAGAACCAAATTTGAAAGAATTAGGTAAAATCAGCAACGTCTATCGATACTACTACCGAAGTACTACGATATTTGTAATCAGCACCCTCAACTACCGCCCCATGCAAGTTTTCGAACAATTTCGCGTTTCTGAGTTCTTGCTCGGTAGTGGGACCGCTGAGATATGCATAGTGCTATCTGGAATTGAGACCACGAATTGTGTCAATAAATTTTTGAATAGTTGCGCACATTGTTTCGATAGTTATGGGTTATACGCGTAGCGGCCAGTGAAGCTGATGAATGAAGTCGTTGAGCAACAGTCTCCATCCCTCGAAGATCACATGGGCTTTGACAGATCGTTGGTCTTAGAGCCAAGTAACGGTAGTGAGCGGCGTTTGGTACGTGAGAGTCGCCGAAACGCGTCTTCCCAAGTAGGAGCCGTCACCCATATCCGTTTCTGGTTGTAGTGGTTACTCCAACCTTATGAAAAAGGCAGTAGGCGGTAAACATTGTTGTGTGACGCGGCTAATAATCGCTTTTGTACGAAACAAGACTTATGAGAGTGCAGAGATATCTATTTGCCGTCCATGGACGCCTCCTACTTCATAAATGATCGCCTCTGTGTACCTGACAATGTGGGATACGTTTTCATCGTGTTCGCGCTTAGCATCGTACAGCTAAATACCACCTTTTTGCATACTGAAGATTTTCTATTCCAAATGAAGTACCTTCAAAAACAGAATGAAGTGACAATCATTTTGCCAGAGCACCCACAATCCGTGTACGCCTGTATCATTGTACCCGTTATAGGATCGTACCATGGAGGAGGTCCCTAGAGTTGAGGAAAAGGTCGCTGGTAACTAGCTAAGCAAGAGGACATCAGGGTGAGGTCTTTGAATCGAAAAGGTAGAGGGGAACCCCTATTATCCTACCAGGGAGGAGGTCACTTGAGTTGAGAAGGTTAGAGGGAACCCGCATTGCAAGAGGACATCAGGATGTGGTCCACTGAGTCGAGAAGGTAGAAGGGAACCCAGTTATAGGATCTCACCAAGGAATATGTGCCTTGAATTGAGCAGAAGGGCGCGGAGACCCGCATTGCAAGAGGACGTCATAGTGTGGTCCACTGACTCGAGAAGATCGAGGGGAACCCCCATTATAAGTTCTCAACAAGGAGGAGGTCCCTTTAGAAGCAGGTAACCCACGTAACATGAAAAGGTTGCAGGGAACCCGCAATGCAAGAGGACGTCATGGTGTGGTCCACTGAGTCAAGAAGATCGAGGGAACCCCCGTTATAGGATCTCACCAAGGAGGAGGTCCCTTTAAAAGCAGGTAACCCACGTAGTTTGAGAAGATCACAGAGAACTCATGTAGCTTCAGAAGGTTGCAGAGAACCCGCATTGCAAGAGGACATCATGGTGGGGTCCACTGATTGTGGGTCGAGAAGATCGAGGGGAACCCCCGTTATTGGACCTCACCAGGGAGCAGGTCTCTTGAGTTGAGGAGAAGGGCGCAGGGACCCGCGTTGCAAGAGGACATTAGGGTGGGGTCCTTTGAGTCGAGAAGACCCCCATTATAAGTTATCAGGGAGGAGGTCCCTTTAGAAGCAGGTAACTCACGTAACTTGAAAAGGTTTCAGGGAACCCGCAATGCAAGAGGACGTCATGGTGTGGTCCACTGAGTCAAGAAGATCGAGGGGAATCCCCGCTATAGGATCTCACCAAGGAGCAGGTGCCTTGAGTTGAGGGGAAGGGCGCGGGGACCCGCGTTGCAAGAGGAAATTAGGGTGGGGTCCTTTGAATCGAGAAGGTGGAGAGGAATCCCATCGTAGGATTTTGCTAGAGGGAAGGCCCTTCACTTCAGGAGAAGGGCGCGAGAAATTCGCGCTGCAGGAGGACATCAGGATGGGGTACACTGAGTCGAGAAGATCGAGGGAACCCCCGTTGCGGGGTGACGTCGAGGAGGGAGTCTTTTGGGTTGAGAAGGTCGAGGGGAATCACCATTGTAGGAGGTTGAGGGGAGGGGGTTGAGTGGAACCCCTGTTGTAGGGAACCTCAGTTGTTAGACCTCACCAGGGTGGAGTCTTTGAGTTGAGAAGGTCGAAGGAAACCCCTATTGTTTGACCACACCAGGGTGGGATCTTTGAGTTGAGAAGGTTGAGGAAACCACTGTTGTACGATCACACCAGAGTGGGGTCTTCGCGTTGAGAAGGTCGAGGGGAATCACAATTGTAGGAGGTTGAGGGGAGGGGGTTGAGTGGAACCCCTGTTGTAGGACCTCACCAGAGTGGGGTCTTTGAGTTGATGAGGTCGAGGGAACCCCTGTTGTAGGGAACCACTGTTGCAGGACCTCACCAGGGTGGGGTCTTTGAGTTGAGAAGGTTGAGGGAACCCCTGTTGTAGGATCTCATGATAGTGGGGTCTTTGAGTTGATAAGGTCGAGAGAACCCCTGTTGTAGGGAACCCCTGTTGTAGGACCTCACCAGGGTGGGGTCTTTGAGTTGAGAAAGTTGAGGGAACCCCTGTTGTAGGGAACCTCTGTTGTTGGATCTCACCAGGGTGGGGTCTTTGAGTTGAGAAAGTTGAGGGAACCCCTGTTGTAGGGAATCCCTGTTGTAGGACCTCACCAGGGTGGGGTCTTTGAGTTGAGAATGTTGAGGGAACCCCTGTTGTAGGAACCCCTGCTGTAGGATCTCATGATAGTGGGGTTCTTGAGTTGAGAAGGTTGAGGAAACCACTGTCGTAGGATATCACCAGAGTGGGGTCTTTGAGTTGATAAGGTCGAGGGAACCCCTGTTGTAGGATCTCATGATAGTGGGGTTTTTGAGTTGAGAAGGTTGAGGAAACCGCTGTCGTAGGATCTCACCAGAGTGGGGTCTTTGAGTTGAGAAAGTTGAGGGAACCCCTGCTGTAGGGAACCCCTGTTGTAGGGAACCCCTGTTGTAGGGAACCCCTGTTGTAGGGAACCCCTGTTGTAGGGAACCTCTGTTGTAGGACCTCACCAGGGTGGGGTCTTTGGGTTGAGAAGGCTGAGGGAACCCCTGTTGTAGGACCTCACCCGAGTGTGGCCTTTGGGTTGAGAAAGTTGAGGGAACCCTTGTTGTAGGGAACCTCTGTTGTAGGACCTTACCAGGGTGGGGTCTTTGAGTTGAGAAAGTTGAGGGAACCCTTGTTGTAGGGAACCTCTGTTGTATGATCTCACCAGAGTGGGTTCTTTGAGTTGAGAAGGTTGAGGGAACCCCTGTTGTAGGATCTCATGATAGTGGGGTCTCTGAGTTGAGAAGGTCGAGGGGAATCACCATTGTAGGAGGTTGAGGGGAGGGGGTTGAGTGGAACCCCTGTTGTAGGGAACCTCTGTTGTTGGACCTCACCAGGGTGGGGTCTTTGAGTTGAGAAAGTTGAGGGAACCCCTGTTGTAGGGAACCCGTGTTGTAGGGAACCCCTGTTGTAGGACCTCACCAGGGTGGGGTCTTTGAGTTGAGAAAGTTGAGGGAACCCCTGTTGTAGGGAACCCCTGTTGTAGGACCTCACCAGGGTGGGGTCTTTGAGTTGAGATGGTCGAGGGGAATCTTTGTTGTAGGATTTCACCAGAGTGGGGTCTTTGGGTTGAGAAGGTCGAAGGAAACCCCTATTGTTGGACCACACCAGGGTAGGATCTTTGAGTTGAGAAAGTTGAGGGGAATCTTTGTTGTACGATCACACCAGAGTGGGGTCTTTGAGTTGAGAAGGTCGAGGGGAATCACAATTGTAGGAGGTTGAGGGGAGGGGGTTGAGTGGAAACCCTGTTGTAGGACCTCACCCGAGTGGGGTCTTTGGGTTGAGAGAGTAGAGGGAACCCCTGTTGTAGGAACCCCTGTTGTAGGATCTCATGATAGTGGGGT
>JARK01001713.1:164826-185251 GCA_000688135.1 Ancylostoma ceylanicum | reverse complement strand
CCCCCACCCCCGCTCCAGATACAGCGCTTCACATCGGGTCAAAGCATTTCTGTGAGAATGGTGAATACAACTATAATATTAGAGGCAGCACCCACGATGATTTTCATTTCCGAGCTTTTGAGAGTTTTCCAGTTTTAGGCACCCACTATAAATTTTTTTCTTCCAGACTAGTGATCCATCAGTATTTTTTAAAAGAACTTCTCGTGACCTCCCCTAAATCCACAGTACAAGCAGTCATTATCCAAATCAATAGCCACGTCCACGTCTCCTTCACAAGCCCGTCAAAAGTTAAAATCCACCAAATCTAGAGATTTCTACCAAATATTAACTTGCGTCTGAGTTTGAGTTCACAGTATTTTCCTGCATTCTCTATTATCCACCACAACCCTCCTTCCAGGCCGAATTAAGTACTGTTTTCTGCCCATGCAAAATTCCCCACTCTTTCCGTACTCGAAACTGGCGCACTGAGTATCGACTGTGCACTTATAGTTGATGCGCAAAAAGACTCCTTTTTTTCGGGACATAGTGGGTTAATCTTCCATATGTAGTAAGATTCCCTGAATATGGGAATGACCTATGTATGACGTTCAAAATATGCGCTATGGTCCATTTTATAACCATCCCATGACTTGCTGATGATATTGGGTGTGTTATTGACTTTGCGAGTAAAGAGTTCTTCTTTTGATGTGATAAGGGGCTCATATGATGTTTGCTGAGAAGAAACCTGTACCTCGGGCAAAAAAGCTCCATCTGGAATTTCAGAAACGGAACTTTTTACTTCGAAACCATTTGCAGATTCTTGTGCCTAAAAATAACTACTCAGAAGAACAATGGTTAAGGCAATGAATAGCACGTTATAAAAGCAGGACTTCTGTCATTTTCGTGAAATGAACCCGCAGCTCTTACGCAGTAGTTGTTATTGACTCTACTGATCCATGATGTGGTTCTCAACTAAACAGCTCCCAATCACTGATTCTTTTTTCAGCAGGCGAAGAACGGCAACTCTTCGAACGACGCCGACGAGTTATGTACGCCTTGTTCTTCACATTTGTCGTCGCTCCTTTGCTTATTTTTCTAATCATTATGTTGACAATGGGTTTTTGAGGTAAACAGTATATTTGATCCGTGTACACACCTTATTTTTTCTTTACCTCTATGCTATTTATGTGAAATTTTGTCTGCTATTTTTGCAGTCATTTCATTGGCATCACATCCAGAGCTTTCCTTGTGCTTCCTCCTTCTGTGCTCAATCTTGTTTTCACATTCTCACTCTATTTTTCCTTGTGTGCCTTTATTTCGTGTGAAACACCACACCGAACGAGAATTTTTCAATTATTTCTGTTGCACAGATCGTTCCAGACGAATAAATTCGTTACTTTTTTGTCTTCCGTTCCTGACGTTGATCTTTCGGGCTGCTTGACAAGAGGTATGCTGCTGGGCTGTGATTGGTCAATTCTTGTGCGCGTAGCGACTGCACCGCTTAAAGGTACGACCAGCACTATGGAGTAAGATATAAGGTTTCTAAGCTGTGGTGAGACAAACGAGTGGTATCGTGGCCTACAAGTTGTAAGAGGTGGCCGCCGATGTCATTCAATGGCCGAATTTGAAGGAGCAACATAAAAATGAGAAGCAGATGCGGCGCGGTCGCGGTGCGGCGTACGTCTGGACCGCCTCCCAATCTTTCGCAGTAACTGTATATTCTTTCTATACTTCAAGGCATCGGTTTTGACGTACTAGCTTCTAGAAGTACAAGTATTCACATAAAGGCTTTGCTGGTTATTCTGCACAAAATACGAAAGTCGGTTGGGAGGCTATAGGAGCTGAAGCAATTTGAAATTTCCATTCGAATAAAATACTTAGGGCGGGCTGCTTACAATTTTTTTTTGTTTCTCTCTATTCTTTGCGAATTTTCAAAGAACCCGTTTTAATTCGCTTATTTCGGGGAGAATTTGGGTGAAGCATTAGTGAGAATGCACTATCTTTAAGGGCAATCTGGTGTTCTCAAGTAAAGCTTGGAAGGCGGGGAAAAGAGATAGGCGAGCACACACTTTGCTCGAAGAAAAAATCCAATTATTCGAGACGATATTGAATTGAATTCCGAGTGAATCCGAACATGTGATTTTCCGGATATATATCATCGTGAGGGAAAAAGGGGCGTAGCCAGGCAACTCTGATTGGTGCATTCGGGCTGCCCATCACGCCCATCTATTCAAGCTCCTGCGGCGCTAAGCACAAATAGATCATGTTCTGCGAGATTGATGTCGATCAGGTCTGAACAGATGGGTTTGAAAGGTGGCCCAAATGCGCAAATCAGTGTCTGCTGGCTACGCCTATTTTCCCTCACGATGATACACTTTCTTTCGAGTAGTTTCCACGGCCAGTTGGAAGAAAAGTTCGTCCCTTTGGTGAACAAGGGGTTTGTTCAAGGTTCGCATTCATGTTCCTTCGCTCATTATTGGAAGAAAATCTTCATAGTATCGCTGAAAATTTTAAAAAATAACTATCCCTCTGAGAGTGAGACAGTACATCAAATACTGGAACTTTGCCTACAGCTGGAAATCAGTAGGTATGCGTCCTGGACGGACTGGTCTCAGAACGCACGACGTCATTTTATTATGCCTCCGTTAAGAATAACAAAGACTATCGAACCATGTGCACAACATCAAGTGCCAATTGATAAAAAGACGAGACAGACACCGGGTGATGACCAGCAAGGAGACGATCCAGGCTCGAGAGGCACAACATCATCTGCCAAGCTATCATCACCACTATTATACGGCTACGCCTAAGCATTCACGATACAACTCCGCCAACGATGCAAACAGGTCGCGTCTCATGGTATTTGCTATGGGTCTCATGATATTTCCCCGTATTTCCTTGATCGGTCCTATTTTATATTTAAGCGTTCCATTTCCACTTTCTTGGCCCATATTCAAGAAAATATCTGCCTTTCCTTGCAGGTCTGGAGCAGGGCGCAGCTCCATAGATACCCCGGAGATCTACACTGTATGCACCCCACGCCTCTCGTATGGTCCTGAAATTGGAAGAAAGCATGGAGTTCCTCACTGTATGTTTCGCACAATTATTTCTTTCACAATCACTTGAACAAACCCTGGTTGGATTTTAAACGCACAAAGTTTGTCTTCTGAAAGTTAATCTGCCTGAGAGTCGCTATCGTGCGCTGCCATAATAGGTAGTCGTGGCGATTGTTCGTGTTTTTTCTCTCTGTTCAACTAGTAAACACCATGAAAACACCGAACATCGTTGCGAGAAACCAATGCGAGCGCAAGATATGTAGTGATTACAGCACGCGGCGCGGTCGCGTTGCTGTAGGCACTCAACTCCGCAATTTTGTAACCTCCACCAGGCCGCGTTGAATGGGCCGGAATTAAGGCTATCAAAGCTGCGACATTTTATTTATTTATTTATTTATCAAATGCACTCGAGTTGCTCCATACAAGGAAAGTATAGGAGAGCAAACAGTGCAAACGAAATGAAATTAAAAAAAAAAAAAAACTAAGAGAGAATCTACTAACATCACCAACGCAAACAAAAGTTGGCACATATTGGGATCCAATCGCCTCCAAGTAACTTCTCACTAGCTCAACAAAATACGCTTCATTGAATGTTGCACCAGGATAGAGTTCCGCATCAACCTGCCGGTCACAAAACTATGAACGGACATCCCCAACGGCGAACACCCCACCGGTCCAAAATAACCCTGGTGTGATAAGCAGATACATATCACTCTCGAGCGACAAAGGGGCAGGAGAGCACCCGGACGAATGGTGTTAACTCCATGCGTATCCTGGCGGGTCGAGAACCTCTTTCATTCATGAGCGTAGATACTGAAGATTCGGCAAATGAATCTGGGACAAAGAATGTGAATGAAAAATACCGCTAGACGCCGTATAAGTGCCGCTTGCCAACGCCATTCCACACATGAGCTGTCGCGTTCCCTTTGTCAGCTGGCGCATCGTTCTGCGCACGGTTCACACTATGTTCACTTTGCAGGCTGCGATATTTCCGCATTAATAGTCGATCATTAGCTTTTCTCTTGCTGTGATGCAACGACATTCCTTTATATGCGAAACTCCTCATCTCAGAAGCGAAATTTCCCTGAGGGCAGTAGCTTTTAGGAACACGATTGGTAGTCTCGTAGGGTGTATAAGGTCCAATTACATTATCGGAGGTGGGTGCAAATAAAAACAAAGCGATTAGAAACGAAGGAGCTTGTTTTGTCTGTTCCGTTTGAGGTTCTTTGTAAAATATCTCACAACATGTGTGATTCAACCTAAAATTTCAGCAGCGTTCTATCGCAGGAAGGCACATTCCTGGCGACGTGCGACTATCATACTTGGAATAGTAGTCGTGTTCACCGCAGCAGTTGCTGTTGTCGTTATCATGGTAATCAGTAGTCGAATGAAAAATACTTAGTTCTCGTACAAACATATGCCGTATTGTGTTATCACTATGTATTAAAATTCGTCTGTCTGTGCATCTGGTGTTGACCAATTTTATCACATTCACGACGTCACGCTTTTGGCATGGTGTGTCACGTGGGGCACACGCACTTATGCACAAGTCGTACCCTAGCTCAACCGCTTGAGCACGTGATCCCACGTGGTAGGAATTTTTCCTCTGCTGCATAGTATTCTGAAATTGCGCGAGTTTGAGACAAACCAAGCACAAATATGCACGAGTTTGGAACAAATTCAAAAATTACACCTGCATAAGAGGTAGTAAGTTAGTAAGTAAAGTTTCATATGTGTTGTTCTTTTAGTTGTAAGTTGCAATCATGCATTAAAGAAGTACGAGAGGATGCCCGCTCTGCCCATTGCAGGAATAGAATGCTTGAGCATTTGTTATTATACTACTATACATATATGAATTTGCTAATTATGACTGCTTCACAGAAATATAACTCTGAAAAGGGCGTGCCCATGCGGTCCTAAGCGTCGCACCATGCGTGCTCAACCGGTTGAGCACATTGTCGCGATTGTGTTATCCTACGATCCGAGACGAACACACACGAAACTCCCGCCATGTATTTTAACGAGTATCCAGCCGACTTCGTCCGTGGTTGCGAAGTAGCGTCAACGAATGGGCCAAAGATGATTCAGAACGTACACAACTGTGCATGCATGAACACAACCTCAGACATTCAACTTTACATATGCAGATTTTTGAAGAAGGAAAGAATAATACTATTGAAATGAATAATATCAACTCTAGTGGTGAGGAATCACAACATCAAGATCCGCATCGCAACAGTAGTGCGTCGCGGCCCTCCTTTATTCGCATTGCATTAGCTATTGCCTTTCACTGAAGGTACAGTCCTCGAAAAGATAGACCGATTACATGACAGCAAAATCGCAGCGGGACCTAGACGGGGAATGCGGAGAGGGCATGTTCCAAACAGAGAGTCGAGTAGGTCCCACCGCGATCCTGCGGCCGCGACGGTATGAAACCGCACGCGCCATTTTCGACAAGGGCTGTACATATTTTTTACTAATGCAGCTGCGTGGCACACCTAAGCTTGCTTATGGTTGTAGGTGTGTTAGATGAAAAACAAATGCATTAGATTCAAATGGATAATGTCAAGCGACTCACATCAGTATCTGGAAAAACAGGAAAAAGGCGATGATATCAATGGAATGTGTGGGTGGGTTACGGTACGGTTATCAATGGAATGTGTGGGTGGGTCTCTCATGGTTACGTAACAAGTTTGTCTGCAAAGTCATTGATGAATTCTGTTTATTATTGGAACGGTTACTTGTTGTCATTTAATCGTTTTCATATGTAGCAGAATATTTCTTCGACAGCTCACGTGCGGTTGAGATCTGTGCCCTGCGTACCACTTGGGGCTCCGCTTTTCTGAATTTGTCTTATGCATTAAATCTTCTTTTTCTTAGGCAGCCCGCGGAGTTCCAGACGCGCGTCTGAGCGCCGCTCAAAGTAGCGGCTCTCAGCCGCTTAGGCGGCTGATCAAAGGAAAATGAACCTCCCACTCGGCCGCGCCGCCCGCGCGTCTGGAACTCTGCGGGCTGCCTAAGAATATCGTCCTAGCGGTTATGTGGTGATTCTTGCGCTAGAACCAACGGAGAAGGTGGGGTAACCTCCTGCATGGTTAACAAAGACAGGAAAAAAGCGAAGTCATCACAAGTACAGGAGAAGCTGCCATGCTTTAACGATGTCGTTGTAAAGTGCTATACATGTATTATTTCCAGCCACTGTTTCGATTTCATAATTTCACCTTGTTAAAAGTCTTGAACACGACTACTTGCACCATGGTACTGGAACCTTTTCTCGTTTTCTCTTATAATAACCTATGGAAATAGCTATAAAACTGATTAAATAAAAAGGTCATTTGTTTTAGTATCTTTCTCAGGACCCTACGCAAGAGAATGGTTGCAGTTTCACTTCTATCTAATTTCGGTTTTCCACATATCTCATGTTTCATGAAAGGCGGTCAATACCTTTCGCGCACCCTGTACTTCCTCTTTTCAGTCATCTTTCTTAACACCACCCAATGATGGTGCCGCACAAGCTATGGATCAACCAGCATTAGTCGTGGACCAACCAGTAGTAGTGAAAAAACCAATACTTCGGCAGGCTCAATGTAACTTTTTTTTCAATTCCTTGACAATCCTTCGAGTATGGTAAACTCATTCTTTTTTCGGCTTTGAGAAGCAAAGGCTCATGTTTAAAATCCATTCTACTTTTTCTGGCAGTTCACGTAAGCGCAAGTGCGTGTGTATGAACATAATGTGTTGTCGGCGAAAACTAGAACATATCCTAATTAGGGCATAAAATTATATACGGATATGTTGCGAATCTTGATTTCACCTTACTCAGCAATCGACTGTTGTATTCAACTTTTTTTTAACGAGTAGGATAGGCCCGCTGATCCGAAAGCGTATAAAAGGCAAGAAGTTCTGGGTGGATCCGAAGAAATGCAAAGTGGCACAGATTATTGAAAAGAATATCATTTGGAGCTGTTCAAAATCTAATTTTTATATTTGTATTATTTTAGCCAAATCTTCTGCATCTGGCATGGGAGTGCCAATAAATAATGAAGACTTGAGGCTACTGCAACAGGCAGAAAGACTGCGTACGTTGTCTAGATATTTTTTTTTACAAAGATAGCTAGTTTAAAGGCAGCATTCACACTCAAAAACTACATCGATTTTTTCATGGAATTTTACTCTGGCGGATCTCCACTATGGAAGATTCCTGATCGATGCCATGTCAGCTGATAAATACAGCCAGCACCCGCCACGCGCGATCAGAGGGAATGGGGCGGAGTTGAGCATGGTGGGCGCCTTTGTACATGGGCCCGAGCCTAATTACTCGAGTTAGTTACTTACTTGGTTAATTGGTTGATCCGTTCTTCAAACGTGGCGGTGGGCCTTGTTGCGGATCGTAGCATAGCTTCCACTCATTTCTATTTTGGGCTCTTGTGGACCAGTGGACCATGCACTTTTTTCTGTCGTCAGTAATATTATATCGAAATGAAAGAGTATCACTCCACCTGGTCGGAGGTCTGCCAAGCGGTCGTTCTTTTCTACGGGGATACCATTCTATTACAGCTCTGCTCCATCGGTCATCGGTCCTCCTCATCACGTGTCCGGCCCATCTATGTTTTGATTTGTTGGCGTATTCAAGAGCGTCAGCGACCTTGGAAAGGCGTCGGATGTCAGCGTTGTGCAAGCCTTGTGCAAGCCTACGTTGTCTATGCAACGTGAATCCAACCAAGTATCGTTCTATTGATAATTGAGTGGTCTTTAACTGCTTTTCAAGCGCCTTCGTTAACGCCCACGTTTCACTTCCATAGCAAAGGGCAGGAATAATGGTTGTATTGAACAGCTCGGCTTTTAATTTCGAGTACTTCATCTGAGACACAGCTGGTTTGATAGTGTTGTATGCGGCCCAAGCGGCTCTCTTTCTCCTGATAATCTCTGGTCTAAGATTGTTGTCTATATTAATTAGCCGTCCCAGGTACACATATTCATCTGTGTTTTCAAGTATTGAAAATAGTTATTACTTGAGTAACTGGAAGAATTGGAGTGATTTTTTTGCAGTGACGCTCTATTTGGTGGCAGCTAAAAATTAGCAGAAACGCAGGGGAACTTTTTTGAGCGTGAGTGCCTGCCTTTAAACGTCACCGTTTCAAGCGATGTTGGAATGCGTTTGATATGATAGCTCGTTTCTATCACCATAATTATGGGCCACCTTGTATTTTGCATTCCTTCCTTATACTCTTCCAAAGTTTATTCACTAGAACTTAATGGGAACCATGTTTTTTCATCGCTTCCTCAATCATAACCAGATAACTGCAATTTTAGTCAAAGAAAAGAGCGCATACGACAACGACGAACCAGAAGCAGTGATACGTGTAGATGGACAAGATCGCAAAGTTGCTTGGAAGAGCATCGAAGATAACAAGACTGCTCGCCCAATGGAACCCATTCAACAGCGACACTACCTGCCGTTGCAGCACACACAAGGACTGTCAGAAAAAATGAACCCGATAAAATCAAAAATGTTGACAGCACGTTGTCCAGTACTACTTCACCCACGGAAATGCTCATCAAATAATCTTGCAGCAAAACAAGCACTCCAGCAGCAAGCCGCTACACAACCATCACCACAACAAACACCTACTCGACGACTGGCACTGAAGTCATTTCAAGCTAAACCGTCACCGATACAGCAGTCTCCTCTCAAGCCGGCCGCGTCGTCGCCGGCGGTTGCAGGACTGTCCCCAGCAGCTGCTATACAGTCACCAATGTCCCCGGCGCGTCCCAAGCCGCAACCACAGTCGCCGGCGATTATTAAACAGGCACCGCAGTCGCCAGCAGTTGCTAAGCAGGTGCCACAGTCACCGGCGATTGCTAAACGAGCACCACAGTCGCCAGCGGTTGCTGAACTGACACCACAGTCTCCGGCGGTTGGTAAACGGGCACAACAGTACCCGACGGCTGCTACGCAGCCACAGTCACCGGCGAGCACCCGTGGGCCACCTAAACTGGATATTGCCAAGCCTGCACCGATTCAAGCGGGACTCAAACCAAGACCACAGCAACAGGCTCCTAAACCTAAAGCCGATTATACACCTGTTAGCCAGTCGCCACGTCAGCCTCTTGTTAAACAAATGCCACAACAGGCAGTCGTCAAGAAAGTGCCACCACAGACAGAATTCAAAGAGGAAAAACAAGTTCTTTCAGATTTCATTGCTTTTTGACTGCTACCATTATGAATGTTCATTTCAAAAATGTTTCCCATCTGTACATCAATAGATAAAACTATTTAATTTCTGGTTTGCTGTCGTGTGAACTCATTGAAACGGCAGGTCAAAACATAAATATAGGAGGTTTTTTAGTGTTGCAGACTGTGATTCAATTCATGATGCTCACTACAATCTCAGCCACTTGCATGTTCGAACCGATCGTCAGCCCTCCCAATTTTAGCCGATGCAGGCTCATTGCAGAAAATCGCGAAAGTACTAACAATGGACGCTGAGTGTGCGAGTGGAGGAGCAAATGTTTTTGTGAGGATGCATAGGGCAGGGTAGTGCAGGTATTATTGCTCCTATTTTCTTCTTGCCACTTGGTGCCCGCTCCTACGAGGTGTATATATACCGGCAGAGACTTGCGGACACGGAGCGGATGCAAAAATCCGCCTCGCTGCAACCGCCCGAACCACAGAGCGCTAGCGGAGAAACCGCAGGCGCATTTGGGAAGATTATTTTCGTTTGTAATGGTTGCAACAGAAGATGACTTGCCTTGTTTCTGTCATCTTAGCAGCAGGATCACAGCAGGTCAAATGCAGGTAGCAGTGGAATAGGCGCAGCAGCTCCGCCCACTTTTGCATTTGTCGCGCAGGTGAACTGCCGGTAGAGACGATTCGGGCTCAGATTCAAACGCGCAAATGTCTATGAATAATGAACAGATCTCCGATAATGAAACAGAAGAGTTTAGGAGAAGGGAATGGGTACATTGGTGTTGAAAGGCAGTGGCTTGGCAACACTGCAACCCGCGAAAGCATTGCGACTCTGGATGCCAACTTAGTAGGTCCGCCATCTTCACCAAGCCCACATGACGCTCCGGTTGGGGAGTAAAACTCAGGAGAATCAAGTGTGACATCATAAGGGCAATTTATACTAGATGCGACTTATCAGGCGCACACATCCATTTACGAAAGATTTTCTATGAAGACCGGTTAACGCGGCATGAAATTCTCAATGAAAAGAACGCGCGGCCGTCGCGAGGCCGTAAACGCGTGCGACTGAGCCGCGACTGCGATGCGACTGGCCTCTATCCTTCATCATATAGACGCACGCGCGTCAGTCGCACGGAATCAGTATAAATTGCCCTATATACGTGGAGAATGAGGGTTTAGTAACACATAACAAGTGAGTGAAGAACAGTTTAAAGACAACACCCACGAAAAAATTTGTCACTCAGATTTGGCATGATCTTGGTGATGAGGAGCACAGGTGAAGTAATCAGTTGTATCGGAACTCATGACATAATATTGTTCTTGGATGCTACCAATTTACTTCGTTATAAC
Organism: Ancylostoma ceylanicum; assembly: GCA_000688135.1. NCBI lineage: Eukaryota > Metazoa > Nematoda > Chromadorea > Rhabditida > Ancylostomatidae > Ancylostoma > Ancylostoma ceylanicum. The sequence goes on along the minus strand of JARK01001713.1, from coordinate 174,676 downwards.
AAGGTGGCCGAGTTGCGCAGATGGGGTAGATCAGGAAAATCGATAACTCAATATTATTCTGTCTCTGAGCTTCGTACTCCAATTGTTTGATAGATATGTTGAAGACTCCTATGCTTTATATAAGACAGTGCCAACTAAATTTTTGTAGCAAAACGTCCTAAATCTCCGAAATGTTAGTTTCTTGGCAATCATTGTCATCTTTTTGAATGATGCGCGTACAATTGAAATAACATGGAAAAAGCCAGAGTGCGCTCCATGAAATTTGCAGCTCAGACTCTTTGTGTAAATCTTGTACCACCTGATCCATAATATCAACTTCTCTGCAGTAGTCTTCCGTGGTATGTAAGACCGATGACTGTGAGACCTAACTTGTCCAAAATTTCCAGAATCTGCACGTGCTCATTTTGGATTTCCAAAATCCACACGTGCAGATTTTGGAATTTCCGAGACGTGCACGTGCTTATTTTGGAATTCCAAAATCCACACCTGCAGATTTCGGAATTTCCAAGACGTGCACGTGCTTATTTTGGAATTCCAAAATCCACACGTGCAGATTTTGGAATTTCCAGAATATACACGTGTGGATTTTGGAAATCCGAAATTTTGGATTTTCACTAAGAGAGCTGCTTCTAGTAATGATGTACATCTTTGCTTTTCGCTCTTCATAGAAACATCATCGCCCTCAATGCTAATTCAGTATGTATCGAGTTGGCAAGAAGGTCTTGCAAGGCTTTACGTTCGTTTCAAAATTTCCACCAGCCCAGGATGTTGGTAGACACGCACTACAGTCCACAAAAAAGTTCTTGAAGTGGACGGCCTGCCTCTGATATATGAGCGCGACCGAGTGAAGCCGATGTTGAGTTGCATTGGTGCGCTGCAAGACTTCCTCGCCGTCGAAACATTATATAGGTCAGAGAGGTATTCGAAGATGGCCACCGATCCCCAGCTCCATGGTGAGTGAAATGTGGAGCTTTCGTTTTCAAACGTGATGAAGGCTATCACTACTCTGCAGTTTCTTTTTTATCAGCTTGGTGGTTCATCCTTACATGCTCAAAGATCAAGGGTTGGTTATCTCACCAGGTACGCACATTTTGGTTGCAAGGGTTTCTTATACAGTGCGTTTCATAATTATAGGACACCCCCGAATTTCCCACTTCCGGGTTTTCCTCTGACCATGGAATTTTCCCTCTAGTACCATTGCGTTCAGCACCTAAAATAACCTTGGTACCCAATTTTTGAGCTCACAGCAGCAACTCTGGTTTTTTTAAAACTTCATTTTTCTGGCAGAGAGCGGTCTTCCGAAATATGCACGTGCAAATGTTGGAAATCTGCGATAGCTGGGATAAGGAACTCAGAATTCCAAAATCTGCAGGTGTATATTCTGGCAGACAGCGGTCTTCCAAAATGTGCACGTGCAAATGTTGGAAACCAGGTGATAAGACCAGTTCATCGGACTAGCTGCGTTCTTTTGCANTTTTTCTGGCAGAGAGCGGTCTTCCGAAATATGCACGTGCAAATGTTGGAAATCTGCGATAGCTGGGATAAGGAACTCAGAATTTCAAAATCTGCAGGTGTATATTCTGGCAGAGAGCGGTCTTCCGAAATATGCACGTGCAAATGTTGGAAATCTGCGATAGCTGGGATAAGGAACTCAGAATTCCAAAATCTGCAGGTGTATATTCTGGCAGAGAGCGGTCTTCCAAAATGTGCACGTGCAAATGTTGGAAACCAGGTGATAAGACCAGTTCATCGGACTAGCTGCGTTCTTTTGCAGGTTAAAGGCAGCACCCACGGAAATTTTCGCCTCTTAGATTTTGATCCCCTCATGATCCAATCGATTGTGGGGTCAATTTTGCAATAAGAGTACCAGTTAGAACTTTCCCAATAATGAGTAATGACAGGCAAAACCTGGATCAACAGGATCAGTAGGCAGTAAGTTTTACGAGTTTTCATGCTAATACCGCGCTCCAAAATCATTCTTGGAGCGCGAAAAATGGCAACTATCAGCTGATTGGGCAGTGATTGCAGCTGGGAGTCTTTTATATTAACGTTTTCTTACCTCATTTCGACCACAATTTCATTTTGATCCTCAACTTTCCGATATTTACTGCCTTCCCACCTATTATTGGTCTCTACAAACCCTTTTTCTCACTCAGGACATCCAATTTTTCAAATATTGCGCGTATCTAAATTATTTAGCTTCAAAAACTACCGTATGGTTTTGTTCTTTTCCCTAGTCATGTTTTTATTATGAACATCCCATATTCTTTCTCTTTGTGCTCTTTCTTTTTCAAAAAACTGCTTTACCAGCCAAATATCCGATAGCGCTAAGAAAAAAGGTGGCAATGATGGTTGCGTTATCGACTTTTTTGTTCGACCCCATAGGTGCAACTCGACCGCCATGCTCTAACCTACCAAGATTGAATCACCCGAAAACCTTTTTTGCATGAGTTTTGGTTGGATTGGGCACTTCAGCAATACTCCTCATGCTCAAAAATGTAATTTTGCGCTACAATCTCGGAAACCAAATTTTCCGTGGGTGCTGCCTTTAAGCAACGAGTGAAAGAAGACGCTGTGCATCTTCCTATATAACATAGTCTGTTCGGTGTAAAAACTAATTTCACAATAAATATTTTAATAAGGAGATGGTTGTGAAACATTTGTGAAGCTGAGTTGTGAAACATGTGTAGAGCGGTTTTCCACGTTTCACAGTTGAGAGAGTGTTGGTGCTTTCACAAGAAAATACTCACTTACCATTCCAGAATTCTTCACTTTTTTGAGAGGCCTAACTTTCATGACACTACGTCATTTTCTGCACATTCTCTCCTCCCGGAACCGTTTTGTGCAAAATTTTAGTTGGCACTGTCTTATATGTTTACTGGCTAGCATTCGGCATTATTGCCTTTGTCAAACCTAAATGTTACCAACAAATCGCTTTTTCATCATAAGCTAACAAGCATGCAAAGTACAATAGCAATAGCAATACCCAGTGGCCGATAATTAATAATTTTTTCGACTTCGGAGCCAGTGATGGATGTTACCTATAGTTGGTAGCTTAGCTAACACGTGAACACAACTTAACTAAAAAAAACTAAACACAACTTAAGCTGAATTCTCGCATTTAACTCGCGCTAGGGTTGCGGCAAACGTCGGAAGTTGCCGCAATTAAAGGACTGGAAATGTCGTCCTTGATGTCCTTCTGATAGAATAGTTAGTAAAACCAAAGTAAAACAGCGAAATAACTGCCACAAGAGGTGAGCACGAGTTTCATGAGACAAATCACTAAAACGAACATCGAACAAGAAAAAACGTTCAAAATGCATGCAACTGCGAAGAACAACTGATTTGACCCGTTGCCGCAGCGGGAAAGGATGCACCCGAGCATTCCTTGCCGCAGCCCGCAGCGCGAGCTCGCAATATGAAGCGCCGCGGGAAAAAGTGTACAAGGACCCCCTTGCGGCACTTGACGCAGCGAGCTCGCGCCAGCTCGCACTGCGTTGCCGCGCCCTATGCTTAAGCATAGGATGCGGCGCGACGCGTCGAAACTGTAAAACCCCTTTATCGAGCACCACCGCATCACTTACGTTCTTGCAGCAGCTCGCGCTGGTGATAGGTGAAGGCATAGTTATAGTGATATGTATACGGCCGATAAGGAACAGCATTGAATCAGAATGGCCATGACTGTACAATGTTCACTACAGAAACATGCCTCGAGAAAAGAAACAAAACTTATGGTTAAGAATAAAGAGCTAACAAACAGGAGTTCATACCATGTTTAAAAATTCAAAAACTCTGAGTAAAAGAAGGAATAATATGATCGATTAACGACTGAAGGGACGTATATAGAGGAAAGCAGATTATTACAGTGTAAAACTTTCCGAAATGAGCATGAGCAACAAATTTAACTTTGAAAAACTGACCGACTATGGCAGCTGATTCGCACTCCGCCGCAACTCGCCTGGAGATCTCCGGATCCCTTGTTCAACTTGTCATATCTTGAGAATGCGGATGCTTTCGGTGGTGCAACTTACGTAGAACTACTGGGACTATCGTTCAGATCCCAAAACATTTAAGATTTTTGATATGAAAATTATCGTAGGTGCTGCCTTTGAATACGAGCGAATCTGAAAACTGATTATGGATCGTTTTACTTCTGGTATCATTGTTTTTATTTCACTAACAACATATAATGTTTATTGTTTCAAGGAAACATGGACAATATAGCACATGATCTCAATTAAAATGACGCTAGTTTTTTCAAGTACTAGAATGGATACGCGCACGTTGTGCACTCTTCTTTCTACTTAGCCGCAGGTGGACCGAAATTATCATAGTCACCTTTGTCGTCAAGAGCTGAAATAGAATGAACCTTCATGTAAGAGCTTGCAAAGCGTGTGGGGTGTTATTCTCCCTAGGTATGACGGTAAACACCCCTTGCTGAGGCCAAATTCATTGAACTCACCCATCTGTTCGGCAGCTGCGAGTAGTGCTAAGTCTCCTGGGATAGCAGTCACTTCGTTGTATGATGGCTTAGCTCCTGAAGTATGCGACAGAGTGAGTCTTCACAGCATGTAATGTGCCGCGACGCGTCACCCACGCGACGCGTTGGACCAGCTGGGTGCTCTGGCTGCGGCGACATCCGGCAACCTGCTGGTCTGCCGCGCTGCGTAGATGATGTGGTGCAATCGGGATAAACGCCTTGGTCCAGCGAATATTTCGCCCGGCTATTTTGCTATTTGGATTAAGTTAGGTAAAAAGATAACTCAGTATTTTCCCGTCTCTGAGCTTCATAATTCACGTATTTCTTTGGTTGATCAAGTGAAGACTCTTCAGTTACTTTATTCGTGTTAGCTAACACGAATAAAGTAACTGAAGAGTCTTCACTTGATCAACCAAAAAAAGATAACTAACTAGCTGATGGAGGGCGTGTAGCACTCAGCGTTCGCGCTTCCGTCATCTGCGTTTTAGCATCTTGCAGCTTCCCATCGGTCCCTGGTTTTCGTTTTTCCTCCTGTTTTGCACTTGCCCCTTCAGTACCCTTCACATCCTTTTCACTTTTCTTAGAAGAATCCTTCTTCTCCTTCTTTTCTTTCTCATCACTTTTCCTGTCCGTTTTCTCATCGCTGCTCTTTCTATCAGGTGCCGACTCCGACTTTCCCTCATTCTCCTCTCTGGTGAATTTTCGCTTGCGATCTCCATACATAAATTTCTTCTTCAATATGGGTTTAACATTCTCATGCGATCCAGATGGGTTTGGTGACAAAGGTTCGCTCTTCTTCCCGAAACTTTCATATTGGTGCTGAAATAGTAAGGGGTGGAGAAAAAGGAACATTAGCAGCAGTGCCGAGCAACTGACAGAGCCTGGCATTCTTCCTTCACTTTTTTCTTCTTTCGGTTTGGCGCATAAACTCATACAACATGTCCATATGAATATACAGAAGAGTTGCTGAAAGAAAATCTGTCAGAAGCATCAGAATAAATGCTGGTTACAGGACAATACCCACAATCAACAGCTCCAACATCAGCGACCGGCGAGCATCAAAGCAATTCTTGGAATATGGCCTACCCTCGTCAGGACGAGGGTGTCATCAAGGATCATTTTCAGGACATAAATGCATCCATTTGCAGAGGATTTCTCATGAAGACCGGTCAGCGCGGCATGTCCATCCTGAACAAGCAGAACGCGCGGCCGCCGCGCGACCGCAACGCGTGCGTCTGAGCTGCGTCAACGATGCGACTGGCCCTAGCCTTCACCATATAGACGTACGCGCGTCAAACGCACGCATCCAGTATAAATTACCGTAAAGGGTTTGTGTCATGCCGGTGGCCACTGCCAGCACAAACCGTAAGGTAATCATGGCAGGTCATGGCAGCTCGTCGGCACGGTACTAAGCTCCGCCCACTAGACTGGGCGTGACGTCCGCACAGTATTAAGCCCCGCCCACCAGCATAAGCAAGCCGCGCAGTCAAGTTCTCACCTCTCCACTTTCATGATGACGTCATCTTTTTTCCGGTCACCAAATTAATCGCTTTCTTCGCATGTAAGTATGCACACAAAAATTGACTTTTTTCCAAATTTGAACAACAAAAAATCAATATTTGTGGGTCAGAATTCCCACAGCTGCAACGAATTTGTCAGTTCACTGTCACGACGTCGTCGACGATACGATGACCTCTCTTCCTCAGAATCGGATGAATCCGAAGACGCTTCTGATCCGGCTGATATCCGTGGTGTTGGGAACACCCGCTCACCAGTGCCTAGCGCCACCATTGGAATCTTCGTATCGTGAACACTAAAAAAATCAATAGTAATCGATATTCTTGTCAAAACACCGTACTGTCGAACTATTCTACCTAACACATGGCACTGAACAATCTGCAACTTTTCTGGAGAAAATTGGCAACATTTCGGTGGCGCCGTCATTGAGATCAAAAACGACAAGTTGCCCGTCGGAAGTACCGGAGAACAAGTATCGAGCAGCGCTGAAGTAAAAAAAACTGAAAATACAAAATAAACTGCAAAAAAATCCTATCGCACCTGTCCACATCGAAGCAAGCCCTCTGATTGGTCGTGAAGGGCCGAAGCATCTTGAACATGAGGGCGCCCGGCATTCTCATATCGTAGCAGAGTATTTCATCACACTAAAATACATGCTTGCTCCATAGTCGATATCAACGAGAACTGTTCCCCGTTCATTAATCACACCCTAGTTGTGCTTATAAGTATAGAACACAACCTATAAAACTCTCAAGTAAATGTGCCAACAAGCAAGGGGGTGTCACTAAATAGTGGCGGGGACCAGTTCTCTTTTGCCCCAATAGCACGAACCTTACGTGGAGCCACAAATAACCGCTGTCCATCGTATGAATAGTGCATATCTGTGATACCTGGTGATTCAGTTGAGAACATACATTCTAACGAGTTGGTACGATCTGAGTAGAATCCCACTGAAAAGGTAGAGATAACGACGTTACGCGAGTATAAACGAGCGCGGGTAACCAAAGGGACTAAGCGCGACGCCGGGCGAGAACAAGCGACCGCATCACGGCATGGCAATTGAGGGCGATCACAAGCGATTGAAGACGAGCACAATGAGCAGAAGTGAATGCTTGCGACTCTGAGCAATTGCAACAGAGGTGAGGTGAGGCGAATAAGCGCGACACTAGGCGACTGCAGGCAACCACAGCGAGCTCAAGCGGGTGAGCGCGACATCAAGCAAGCGTAAGCGAGAGTAATATTTTTAGCAGCAAATAGCTTGAACATAATAACGGAGATGAGCACAAGAAAAAAAGCAATTCAGGGACAAGCGCGAGAAAAAAAACCTACCAATACCAGTTAAGAAATTACCAGCCTGATCGTCCGGCTAACGCCGGACTCCCAGGCTTCTTATGGTGCTCGCTTCGCTCGCATTCTTTTAGTATAGCACATTCCACACACCATGTCGGCCACTCCTCACCCTATCGGTACTCATGTTTTTCATATCTTCCCATTTCTCGACGTCAAAGCACCCATTCATGCTGGAGACAAACCGACTAACTTTATTTTACCATGTATAGCAGCCGAAATACTCTGCATCCAGATGAAGAGAGAAGCTAGCACACGATAGAGGCGCTGCTGTACTGTTATTTAGTTTTTACTCACTGTATGTAATTGGACGCAGAGAAACCGATTCAGCGAATAAGCGGACCGGATTGATAGCATATTCCTAAACTTCTGGGTCAAAGCGCACCTTCCCACAGCATTGGATCCGTATTCAGGCGTTTCTCCACTTTTGGGCGCCGCCCCACCCCCTTATCACACCGTGGGACCCAACTCCAGGTGTTTCCCCACTTTTAAGCGCCAGCGCACCCTTATCACACCGTGGGACCCAACTCCAGGTGTTTCCCCACTTTTAAGCGCCAGCGCACCCTTATCACACCGTGGGACCCAACTCCATCCATCCATCCTGTCTCCCTCCCTTCTTTTTCCTCCTCCTGTCTCTGAAACACACCCACCCGCATCTTATCTTGTGTATGACCTGATAAACGCAGACCAATAAACACCAAGCCTAATTCATTTTCACTGTGCCGTAAACAACTTGTGGTCTTCCAAGCGATGGAAGGTGTACCGCAACACCTGTAAACCAAGGTAAGGGTCAAAATTTGCAACCTTTTCATACATAACTCGACGCGCTGAACACGACTGTGCAGTTTGTTTTCGGCGATAATGGCTGGTTCTCGTGCACACACACACACACATGAACTGCCAATTAAGTAATAGTAGGATGAGCAAATACACTACTTTATAGCAGACGTGAGAAAAACAGGTTCTTCAAAAATTCCCCTGGGTTTTTTAAAAGCCTTACTATCGACAAATAATGAATCTTTTCCAGAAATATATGCTCTAACTAATAATTCCTGTTCAACTGGCTGCCATCGCATGGCTAATTGATAATTTGAGCAGCGCGACAGCTAGCGAGTTCAAGCGACAGCAGTTGACAACAAGCGACACCAATCGCGAAACCAGATCCGAGTCAAAACTCACCATTTCCATCGTATGTTGCAACAGCATACACTCCATCAAATGCCTTATTCATAGCAATGCATGACACTATCGATTTTTGACCACCAGTTTGTTTTTCTAAAAATTAACCACGACCATCCTACCGTATTCAGAGCGATATATCAAGCCAAACTACCGTACCCCAGGTTTTTATCGTTGTGTGTTGACGTCCTGGTCGACTAGTGTTCCATATCCTGATACACGAATCATACCCAGCATACAACTGCTCGCCGTCGTTGGAGAACGCGATTGAGTACGCGGCGGACAACTCGTCCTGAACCATGGACGAGTTTTTTGAATATGTTTTACCTTGGAAAAAAACTTACTAAATGATTAATTCCTCTGTATGACGAAAATCTCGCACCAGTCTCGTCCCATAAATGGATAGGGTGGTGCTTAGCGGTTGTGGCAAGGAACTGCCTATCGCTTCCATCAAACAACCATGCAGCATCATAAATAGGATCTCCTAATGGAATCTTGAGAGCCAATGAGAGTTTCTAAAAGTGTTGGAGTCGGTGATTGGTCAGCACTTAGATGCCACGCCCACAATTTCTATCCATCCGAATCGTGTCTAAGGTGAGGATATATCGAGCTATAAGCAGGGGCGGTTGTTATTGGCTATTGGGTTTGTGGGCGGAGCCTCTGCTCCGTATTGGTCCAACTACGGTTTTCACCAATTACAAAGACATTCCGGTGAAAATGTAACCAGGAGGAGGAGGTCAGTAAAACTCGGCCTTCGAGTGGCGTCAACCATGCAGTAGCCAATAGCGAGCATTCCACATGGCTTACTTCCTCAGCACAGCCCTCCACAACTATTTTGGGTATGAGTGGGCGTGGTCTATCCATAAAAAGAATTGCATACATCATCATTTAAAAAACTGAAAATTTTAGGCCAATAATGTACAAAAGAGTCTCCAATACTCTACCGATTTTTCTTTTTTTATTCTCATATGTGAAATTATAGTCCATGAAACCGGAACTGTATACTGATCCATCCGGAAGCGGCGCAGATCTCGTTCACATCCAGAAAAAATCCCCCAGGTTTCTCACCTGCTCCGCGTTCAACTCAAAAATCCTCGCTGAATTGTCAGCAGACGTTGTTGCCACATGAGATCCACTGGGGGAGAATCGACACAGCTTCAGAAAATTATTGATTGGAATTGACGTCGACACGTAACTCAAACGGGCACAGTGGAAAGCATCCTTGACACTGAAACGAAACTGTAGGAGTACTGTAAGAAGTACCGTGGCGGCGCTGACAGCAAAGACGCAGAAACTGCATAGTTTCTGCTTCTTAGCGCTCCCTCC
>JARK01001713.1:147198-164441 GCA_000688135.1 Ancylostoma ceylanicum | reverse complement strand
CTAACTAAGAAGCTCTCATCGAACACTGATAACAGAAGCCCCCGCTCCCTCCCCCACTACACGTCATCAATGTCGGATCATACCTGTCGTGAGGAAGCATTGCTACATTGTCAAATTTAAAGACGGTCTCCCGATGGACAGGCATAGTGGGGGGAGCATCCTAGAAATCAGCCAATCATCTCTTTTACCCGGACATTTACCATATTCGGAAAAAATGCGCCAACCTGTGCCTTTTGCACCTTTGGTGCTCTTGGTGCCTCCTCACTAGAGTTACTAGCTGGGCGCTTATAGGAACTTCGGTCTCTTCCAGGCCATTTCTGCTGAAATAGTACTGCTTGCACATGTCATAAACCTGGTTCAGCTTCCAGGAGTCTCCTTGGAACCCTAGAGGTTTGAGCTTACCGCAATCAGACCGTGATCCTTATCAAAGGTTGTATGGGCGATGGATAAGTCATCAGCGGGTGTACTTTGCGACGGAGTGGGAAAATCCCTTTGAATACCCTAAATCCTCGAATTTTTAGGGAAACCTGTCAACCACCTCTTGGACTTGGAGGAAACGAACAAGAACCCCGACCTGAGCCGCTTCCAACTCTCTCTGTAGTGCTCGCCGCTCGCGTCTGTTCAGTTTCGCTTCTGGATCGTTGAGTTTCGCCAGAATGGCTTCTATAACGGCTTTTTTCTCGGGGTCTTCCACAGATGTCGAGGGCTAAAAAATGATATAAGATTTATAGGATTAACCAGCTACTTCAAGAACCAACCAATCGCACCTGCTCAGTGGGCGTGGCTTCAGCTTCAGCCACAGTGGAGGATGATATGGTGAGCGTGGCCTCAGGAATGACCGATGCTGTTGCAGGGCCAGTGGGTATGACTCCAGATTTTACCGCGGCAGTGGATAGCTCAGTGGGCGGAGTCTCAGAAACTGAGGATTCCACAGAGGGCTCGGTGGGCGTGGCGTCGGGGGTGGGCAGTACAGTAGAGGACTCGGTGGGCGTGGCCTCCAAAACCGTGGGCGCAGTCGTGGACACAACATCCGTGGTTACTGCTGTTTCTACTTCAATTTCAGCATCTTTCATGCCGATCGGCCCATCCTCAGCAATTCCCTCACAAACTTGCGTATCCGACATAATTTCTCCACTGTTAGGGACCACATCTGGGGTCTGAACCATCTGTGCGCTCCCAGCAGCCTCTTCTTCTTGCACGACCTCTCCAGCTGTGGCCTGCAATGTACCAGTTTATACTTGGTAATCGTGGGGAAACATGCTCCAACCTCATCTTTCTGCTGCTCGGCGACTTCTGCTACAGCCACTTCCACGCATGTGACATTGTCAATGATACAGGATCCCGGCACCACGTCCTCGTCCGAGTCCATGGCTATCTTGAAGTTTAAGGATACAAATTTTCTGAATATTTTCATTAATGGCAGAGATATGTATAATGTAGTAGATATATCCTATCACTCTTATTGATCTTTAGAAGTACAATGAAAACCACAGTGGGCGTCATTGCACACCTAAGAACTAGACCGCGCCGCACCACCTACGCGGCACGGCAAACCAGCTAGGCACTGGTATGCGAAAGTGACCAGAATAGGCATTTGTTGAATAGACAGGCATAAATGAACTAGAAGTGCGAGGAACAAGCAAAGCAGTAGCTCCGATCATGCTCGAAAACCGAAACGGTCATTGGGTCTGCCGCGACGCACAGGCGGTGCGGCGCGGCCTCGTCTTCAGGTGTGCAGTAACTAATGGTAACTTGCATAGTTATATTGGGATTGTTAACGGCTACCTAACTATCTGTTACAAACTAAGCTAATACAATACTTTACCTGGACCAGAAAAAATGTGGGTGAGAACAAATATAGTAACAAATATGGTAAAGTTGAACCAGTAGATGAAGCAGTGGGCGGAGCTTCTCACAGAGTGCCCTGAAGCTTAATCCTCTGATTCATACGCAATCGATACGCACATTCTCTACTATAATTATCTTTATTCCCAGTTTGCTACGACTTATTCTGAACTGCTATTCCCTGAGTATACCCCATCCTATCCCTCAATTTTCACATACCTTAACGTATACAAATATGACAAAATCACCAATACTCGAGATAAAATTACTGAAGTGGAAAAACTTGAAATAAATCAATACTCACTGAAAATAAAAATATTTTATTGAGCAAATCTGAAACACTGACCACATCTCTGTAACAAATATGTACTAAGTAACAATTATCGATTTCGACATCGATCAATAACAACAACATGTAAGATATATCACTTTGTGCAACATCAAAGCATCATCTAGCACCTAATCAAAATGACATCTACGGTGGGCGGGGTCTCATAGGCTCCGCCCACTGCACGCATTCATAGAAACCTACTGGAAACTTAGCTAAAACTCAAAACAGTAGCAAAAACCTGTAATAAAGCTAAACCTACATAACTAAGGTAATTCTGACTCTATTTCTCCTCATTCAGCTCTTTTTTCAGTTGTTCCAGCTCCTCTGCTGTCAGTCCTGTTTGGGACAGTACTGACTGCAGCACAGACCTGAAACGAAGGATATAACCTGGTGGGCTGTTCAAAACCCCCCGGGGATTCCGAACTCACCTCTTCATTCCTTTTCGTTTGTCCGGCATTTTGAGCTCTTTCTTCTTTTGCGCTTCATATTCTTCTTTTTCCCGTTGAGTCTGCGCACGCTCACGCATTTTCTTCAGCAATGAGCCCTAGTAAGAAAACATTTATACACGTTGTTGAACAAACAGGTAAATGAAAGGACAAGTCACCTTGCGAGCATCTCCCATCGCCGAGTTCTCCAGGATTTCCAGGATATTCTCTACAGAGACCTGTAACATGGCATCCAGCTGTTTGCAAGCGTCACGTATTGCCAGTTCATCTGGGAGCATATCCGGAAACCGTAACGACAGCCATAGATAGGTGTCCAGGACCTCGTAAACCTGTAAAAGTGCACATAGCGAAATAAGTAACAGTATAAGTAACATAACAAGTCGTACCTTCTCCAAGTGCTCTAGTTGCTGTAGATTTTCCGGTTGACCAATGGATTCCCAGTTTAACATATCCATCATCCAATCATATGTGAGGCATTGCCCAGATGAGAACCTGGAACAATTTTGGATAAAACCAGCACACCAGTGATGCCCCCCCCCCCTCTCCCAGAATATGATTCCCGCAGCCAAACGCTCACCTCCTGACCATCTTCACAAAAGCAGCCGCGGTCAGCTTACTGTCCACATTTATCGGAGATATACAAAATGTATACCGTACCTTAAACATCAGCAGATCAAAAATTAGTCACACCACCTCCGAAGACCGTAACACACTACCTTACCTTCAAGGGCAATGGAATATAATCAATAAGATCAGCCAGCGTTCTCATCTGCTCTACTGTACAAATGAAAAACTGATCGGAGATGGAACAGACTGCAATACAACTTCATACCCCATAAAAATCAATAGATCAAAGATTAAAAAGCACCTGAAACAAACAAATCCAACAAATGCACGAAAGAAGCCTGAGGTAAATGGAATGAGAACGTCTCGATCTGCTCAAATGTTGGCGCAATTCCAACGGTTTCGATTGGCTCCACCTAAAGTAGCAAAGTCCAAGGTAAAAATCGATAACCATGACTTCACTGGGGTAACTTACCGGCTGACTCAGGATATCTCGGAGTGTTCCGATGTCTTCGTTACGTAGTGTGGTGGCAATGCCATCAGCATATGTAGTGCCATATCTTAAGGTTCGAAACTCTAGAAATCGGGAAAATTCTAACCAAAAAACGGGTTAAACCTACCTGCCAGCTCTTCCTGCTATTTGTAGCGCTGAGTAGTTGGGCAGCAATTCGCCTTGCCTGGTGCATCCTGAGAATATTATCCGACGAATGTTCAGATTCAGACCCATTCCTATCGCATCAGTAGCAACCTTCAAAGAGAGATCAGTCAGAAATCAATAACTTTGGAAAATGCAGATGTGGTTACAACAAACCCACCAAAACATTACATGGATCTTCAGGATCATTGAATTTCGCTGCCTGGGCCAACTTCGTTCCCGGCGGCAGATCACCATAGATTACGGCTGGTTTCACTCCCAATTTCTCTAGGCTCTTGGTAACATTGTAGATCGCTTTACGGCTGAAGCATACTATGCAGTCACCGGGTTGAACCTGAAACAAACCCATACGTCATAAATCATTTTACTGTAAGATACACAGTAAACAGGTAAAAATCCACAATTTGGGTTACAACAATAAACTCACATGGTCCAGTGATCCTAATCCTTGATTTGCTATGGTTAAAGAGGTTTTCCTCTCATAATACCGGACCTAAAATAGTGAGGACGAGAAATGAAATTGGCCAAACCCGAAAGATATTGATACCAAACATTTCAAAACAACCTCACCCGTGTCGAAAAATTTTTAAGATTGAGAAATTTTTCACGAGTGCAGATTTCGACAAGTATTTCACAAATGATCCAGATTCCAATCACTCAACAAGTTCAAGAGGACATATTATCCTATTCTAATATAATATTATTAACTACATTATACTAGAAATTAATATAATACGGTCAAAAAACACGAATGAACCAAAATGCTTCGCAAATAGATTTGTTTGGGGAATCTACGAGAAAAAATACGATTTTAGAGCGGCTAAAAGCTTTTCTGGAAGGAAAGAAAAAAAGCCGGGTTATGAAGCAACACACCTCGACATGCTCACCAATAGGATCAAGCAGCTTCTTCACGATATCTATGGCAGCTGGTTCACCGCACAGATGCACCTACAACATCGATTGCTCAAAGTAAAGCCAGGTATATCACTTTGGCCAGACAATAATTAACACAACAACAGCACATAAAACTCAGTAGAGTAAGTGAACAGAGTCTACAATTAGGAAAACTTTGTCATCTTTTTTTTTCATTTCATTTTTCCCCTTCAGTGAATAACCACAGTGGGCGTCGATGGCGGTTGCCTCTGGCCTTGAAAAGCACGCGCCGCGACTGCGCCGCTCGACCAGCAACCTCTCCGGGACATCAAACTATTTGGTTTTCTTGATAATAAGTTAGCGTTCCTATTAGCTAACATCAAATGTGATGAGCAATCATCAAGAAAACCCAGATCTGCCACTGCGGCGATAATTCCACAGTGAGCGGCGCGGTCGCGTCGCGTGCTGTTCGAGGCCGCGGAAAGGCCACCGCCCTCTACGCCCACTGTACTTAGTGTAACAAGTTTTTTCATACCTCATCTGCAGCAACACCCAACAAGGCTCTTGTCCACGCCCAGCCACGCTGCTCATCTCGTAGCATTTGAATTTCGTCAATAACTGCTACCTAAAGAGAAATTTCACACATGCAAAAATGAGGCAAAGGTATTTCTGCCTGTTTTACTCTTGCCATTCGACAATACTATTCTTGTCTGGTTCAATTCTCACCTCGACTCTCATTTGCGTTGAAAGCATCTCCACAGTCGACGACAAATGTGCACTAGGGTGGAAATTGTCTACAGCATATCTAGAAAAAAGGCCAGTTTTATGACAAACCCATTGAATTTCTTAAATATCCTACCGTCGCTCTTCGCCAGTCACCAAGTCGCACTTAATGCCCAGCTCGTTGCTCCTTGTGAAAACTTCAGCTGCTAAGAGTTTCAAAGGCCCGCAATACACGCCACTTTTGGCTTCTCCGAACCTTCAAACGGCAAATAATGAAGAACATTCAAAGTTCCAGTGGTGAGCAACATCTGTGTATACCTTTTCAGTGCATGATACGTCTTCCCTGAATTTGTTGGTCCTGCATGGAATACTATTTTCCGTTGGACAGTTCGCGCATCAGGATACCAGTTGTGCGGTTGGGTGAGATCAGAGATCATTCGTAGGTCATCCATAGCTTCCAAGTGTGGGAAAACCTAATAAAACAACACTGAATCATCAAAACTAATGTAGGTAACACTAAAAAAAAGTAAAACTATTCACCTTTCGGGCATGAGCTAGGAAGTACGGGAAGAGTCTGTCAACGTCATGGCCTTCCTTGATGATATCTTGGAATAACACCAGTAATGCCGGTTCAACACCGCCCTTCAAAAAAATCCACGTAAAGAAAAGAAAAAAGGAAAAAAAGTAGAGAAAAACAGGAAGAATGGTAAACAGCCCAATTTCAGCTATAAAATACCAAGGAAGCATACCTTTTCGCTTAAGCAATACTCTCGGAATGACCGATAAGCGGTGACAAAAAGCTTGGTGTTGAGCCCATTTTCCGTTGCCAGCTCTCGGATAGCTTTCCTTCGAAAAAACTCATCCAGGGCAAGGCCCATGTTTGACTGAAATAAAGCGAATAAGTCGCACAATCAGACATAAGTAATATTGATTGTTGGAGTAGCAGAAGCTATCTTTGACTGGGTAATATTCACCCAAAAGCCACGAAAACCTACCATATATCCGATGTTTTGCGGTAGGCGGGTAATAATTGGTTGTTACCAGGTAATAAAGAGCAAAAAACCATTACAAGCTAATTTCACCGCTACAACGCACCGAATCTAAACCCTCCGTCCACTGCTCGTAGCCAATCGCAGATGTCCGCGATGGTGTCACCACTCGAGGCACAACAAGGTCTTCGATAGCGCTTCCACCACGATCAGCTGGTACTCCTGAGATTTTACGTAATATAGCACTTCCCAAAAAAAAAACATAAAATAAAAACTAAATGATCAGAACCTGTAATTCTTCTTCTCCTATTTGGCGTGGATGGATTAGACTGGGATCGCACGACGCCACGAAATCGCAATGAGCTACATGATACAGAGCCACCTAATAAAGTCTCTGAGGCTGAGACAGTCCCCCTTATCAGGGTGGAGAGACGTATGCCACTCCGGCATGACATCTATAATGGAATAAAATGAGTATGATCCTAGTTTGCAATGCAAAATGCGTCAGCCTGTTGGGAACTGCAGCCAACTAACAATGGGAATGCTCCGTAAAAATTAGAAAAAAAACATCGAAAAACGTCCTTAACAATATATTTGGGATGGGGAGACCATTGATTATGCGAAACCCCTCAGAAACACACGTTTTATTCAGAAAAAGGGGGTGGGAAATAGATATAAACAACTCAAAGATAAATTCTTAAAACAACAACAACAAGAAACAAGCGTGAAAACAACGTATTAGCGCACACAAAGTTGAGAAAGCCAAGGCGACTTTTGATAGACTGCTTTTCTGGCAATTTGAACAGTAGATTTTTGAACAACCGACATACAATGATCATAAATAAATGGTAGAACGCGGAAAAGGTACAACTAGTCCACTAAGCCGCACAGAGACCAAGATTTTCTGAGCAGACTCCCCAAAACCCAAGAAGCGAATTCAGAAGCTGTAAATCTAGTATAAACAAACAGAGTGAAAAAAGTGAAACATGCTGGAAAAGTAGAAAATTTCCAGTGCTGTCTCCAAAAAAAGTTCAGTGAAGGAAAAACAAGGAATAATAGCACCTACACTCGAAAATACCGCTGAAACTGGAGTTATTCACAGCGAAGAAGTTTCCTTTCTGAGTGAGATATTTCCCTTCGAAGGATGTTGACCCGATTTCCAACGAACTTGGCAAAATTTACTGGTTTAGCATAGCAAAAAGCTATAAGTAACAAAGCAAGATGAAAACTATTCCCCACTAGCCGAACATTTCTTCGTGTTTTTGAATAACGGCCCATGTCCTGGAATAATCCAATCGGCTAGTTCGAGAATTTTCTCTCGGCTTTTCTCCTGCTTCTCAGGGTATGCTGACACCGCTTTCCATTGTTCCGCATCGTCTTCACTCTCGAAAATATCGCCTTTAAAATAAACCTTCATAGAAAAGCGAGAGAAAAAAGAAGCAGAGTAAAATGAAACAAGGCAAAAAAGAAAAGTGATGAAATAGGTAAGAAACAAAAAACTGCACATACCAGCAACAACGACGCATCCAAGCTTCGTATTCCTCACAACTACAATAAGATCGTGATCAGTATGGCCAGGACAGCGGTGGAGATCAACATCTGGTGTGAGCATTATTGGATTTTCCTGAAATATCAGTTTCTAATGGAAGAAAAGGGAAAAAACCCATTTGTTAAGTAGCACCCCAGAGAAAAAAACGTTGGACATAGGTTCCCCATAAAATAAAATGCGTTACTTTGTACTTTCCAAACCAGATCTATGCATTGTGACAAAATATGAACGTCCCAAAAGTTATAACGCAAGCAGAAGGCACAGAAGATGAACAAAGTGACACAAATAGGAAGCAAATAACGATAACATACCTCAGAAAGGGAATCGTACTCGCCATTGACAGCGATATCCGAAGCCATGTAGATCTTGGCATTTTTAAACAGTCCCAAATTCCCACAGTGATCGATATGGCCATGTGTAACAACAACAATATTGATCTGGAGGCAATAAATGTAGAAAGTCATCATGTCTAAAGAGAAAGCAAATTGTGCAACAAAAACGCTACAAGCCGAACAGGTAACGGTCAAAAACCATTTAATGAATCCAGCACCCATTTGGAAACTAAGAACATGAATTATTCTAAAAATATATGATTCCAGGGAATATCAGCGCTGCTGACATTAGAGCACGCAGCGCGATTGGTCAAATAGCTGATCAGCGATGATTACGGCGCATTCGGTGAATTTTACCGCTTGCTTCCATTCATATTTGTTCCAAGAACTAGGAAAGGATCAAATATGAGAGGATACAGGCGAATAACACTGAATACGCCAAATCGATCGTGGGTCAACTGTTTGACCGACCGTGCTGCGTGCCAGGAGGTCAACAACCCCGTTGATACGCATCTACGCTCCGAGAACGAGTCCACTGTACTTTCACGAATAGGACATGATTTTAACGAGAACAACTCGTTGAACTACTGTTCGGCTACTAGCGAAAACACTACTGCACTCACACCTTCCTTTCCGATGCCTAATTCTGACAACCTTTGCAGAATTTCGTCACCATTCCATGGATCACCACAGTCAACAAGTATATTCACGTCTCTGGACCGGACAAGTGTCACCTAAAGAAGAGAGGATGAACTGATCCACAAGAACTCCACATAGTCTGTCTTCAACGTTGACAATCCCTCACGGTCCTTAACACCTGTCTGAAGGACGGTGTCGCAAACCCACCGAGCCTGTCGCTACATATTTCCCTCCTTCTCGAGCATAGCCAACGATCAGTTGATCGACTAACGGCTGGAACATTGAGCTCTGGAAAAGCTTCTGATTCCTTTGGCTAAGGAAATTATGCTCTCCTCAATGACTGCACAGTTTCATATCCACAAATATCGCCTGATTTCAAACAGATGCAACAAAAACTCCAAAACTCTTTACCAGCACTATTTATTCACCCATAAACTTTTATAAAATAAAAAGACAACGAAAATGGCAACCAGATCCTTTGAGAGCAATGCTATAGAAGTCAAGCAAGTGAAAAACATAGTTATCACAGTGTTGGCGCTAAACACTAATGAAGAGCAATACCTGGTAAACAGCACTGGGACGAAGGAAATCATCTACAGGCAGTGTCTCATATACTCTAGATTCATTTAAACGGAGGATCTTTGTGGACTAAGCCACTAACTCGTTCCAAAACTTTTCTGCATGCAAGAAAGAGACCCATTTGGTGGCAATAAAATTAGCAACAAGAAATTCCGAGAAAATTTCTTACATTTCACCTCGAAAACGGTCCAGGATAAATATGCGTTTTCACAGCAGTTCAGATACATTACACACGAAAGTAGGTCAAACTGGTCAAACACGCAGAGAAATTGAGCCAAAATACACCTTTCTGGGGGAGAGTAAACCACGGTGAAGGAAAGCTAGGCGGGGGTGTTGTAGTGTGATTGCTGCACTCATATCCCTCTCCACACCCTTCAATGCTACAGCATCTCTCAAAAATCCTTGCCTCACGCTGCACCGTCAATCTAGTGAACCGCGCCGCGTCACCTATGCGTTATCATACGTGGTGCGACGTGGCTCAGCTGACAGGCGATGCAGCGTGACGCAAACATCTTTGAGAAAAAACTGTAATTCGTCTGCCGACTACATACGCACATACTTGGAAGTTACGTGGCCATCGAAAAAGGAGGGACAACGAGTTGTCAGAGTAGGGCGGACCAGAGGCCCATGCGTCATTGAGATTACCCAGTGTAAACGTGGTAACATCACACAGATTTACCCACCTTTAGCACGGACTAAAACACATTTACCCCTGGGAACCTCGATGTTGCATCCAGGCGCAGGTATCCGAAGGGACCAATCTCGTAAAAGCAGCACCACCCCATTCCCTCTCATTATGCATGACCCCTAACCTCTATTCTCAATCGAATGTCATGCTATTCCTCTGACACTGCTCTAAGAAATTCAAATAGCAGTTAAGTACCGCCACTATTTGCGTCTGTACCTAGTAATTCTGACGTAGAAGCCGTAGCGCAAACAGTAGTAGTACGCACAATGAGAACAGCTATCGCAGCTCATCCATCCCCTTATCTATATCACTCCTTAGCCGGATGAGGTTCCTTGCTCGTTCCTTGTTGACTCCATAGATCTTCATCTCGAACAATTTCTCATCTGCTACTTCTTCGGGGAGCTAAAAACACTAACCGTATATGGAAAATCCAAACTTTTAATTGAAAATGGTATAGAAAACACCTTACATCACGAACGAAGCTTTAAACACTAATTTCCGTCAGACACCAACCTGGTCTATCTCATCTTTCAGCAGCGTTATAACAGCCCATGACAACGACAACAGTTTCAGCGATCCAAGTAAAATTATGAAAGCCTTAAACACAAATATCTACAAATTATCGTGTCAAGGCCACAGATTTAAGGGACACGGTAGCAAACCTCATCGTAGTACATATTCGGCGCAACACCGCACCTTGAGAAAATATGACTGAGTATTGGAATCAAGCCGTTTTCCATATCGAATAGCATTTGAGTGGCTCCTTCAGCACTAAAGACAAAAAAAAAATCTCATAAACGTCCTCTAAATTTACCGGCTCTGAATAGACCTAAATGGTGTAACATCCACGATTTCCTCCAGGATTACAGTCGCCAGGGCTGATGACATGCGCTTGAACAACTCTTCAAGAGAAGCCTGCAAAATTTGGCCTATCAGCGATTAACTGCTAGCAGCAGAGCAGAAATCACACACCTTCGAGATTTGCGCCCCAGTGTTGGCAAAAGTCGTTCGAACCTTCATCAATACTGGGCAAAATATATCGGTTATATCCTGTGTTGTGTTCCCAAGTCGCGGTTCCATTGCACACCTGGAATTAAAACGAGGGCGTGGTTAAAACAAACAGGGACAAAGCCGAGGCTAGGTGAAATTCACACCAAAAATGTTGTTGATATGGTTTGATAACATCAATGGTTTGCACTCTTAGGGAGGTGATCACATCTTCAGCCATTTGATTCCATACATGTCTAAAAATTCAATAAATGTGCAGGCAGAAATGGAACATACAAAAAATCGAACTTTTGCTTGCGAATATAAGCGAGGAAATGTAAGAATATATAGCAAAAATGACTTGCTCTGTCAACCTCCTTGAAAAAACCTTGGCGTTTACCTCATTTCCACTCACTATGAACAATATTAGCTCGCTTACAGCGTTATAGAGGAGGAGAATAGCAGTTATCAAGTGGTAAAAGCAGCTTCTACGCCCCCGAAATCCTCTTGAAAATTGAGTAAACATGGAGGAAAACAGGTTTAAGAAACCCTACTGTGATTATTATGAGACAAACTTGTAAGCATTTACTCGTAATAACAAAATCTACAGTGCACATTGCGAAAAAAAAAACGAATTTTCCAGTTGCAGTAGAATGAACAACTCACTTGAACATTGCCGACGATTCATCAAACACTGCGCGCCCTCCAGTAGAAGTGATCCCGCTCAATAAGCATGAATCGCTCCATTCCTCCACCACATGCCTCAGGTACCTAAAAACGTCTCGAATTTTAACTACTTTGCAATTATGTAACACCAAAACACAGAGAAAGGCGGGTTGACAAAACTCAATAAAATGACCTACCAAATAGCATTCATGACGTTAGGAAACGGTTCACTCCAGGGAGATTCCGACTGCCTGGCGATTTGCGCCAGTCGTTTTCGGAAATCATCCGTAAGTAGCAGTTGTAGATCCAGGAACCGTCGCTGTAAAACATGAGATTCCGCTAAATCCAAGGCTTCGAGAATAATTCATCTGATACCTGGGCCAAATCGTCCGGAAGCAGTCGAGCACGATTTTGTTGTGATTGTAGCATTGAAACGAACGAATCGGCACAGTTACAGACCAGGAACTAGAGAGGAAAACATAAAAAAGGCACAAAAATTGGCACAACGACGAGGCAAACTCAAATTGCACAAAAAGTTTTAAAAAATAAGGAAAAGCTGAACAGCAATTATATTAATTGCACAATTTATATTTCAATTATTACAGCAGTATGCTGGTTAGACTAAAAAGAATTGCGATCAATTTAACAAGTCATTATCTTGGTCATCAAGGAGTGCTTTTCTATAGTAAACCTAGCCAACCACATGCACCTTGAGTGCTCGTAAACTTATTTCAGTCGATATATAAAAGTTATTTCGGGAAACAACCAAGAACACAGCCAGTAGAAAGGAGCTGTAAGAAAAATGAAAAGGAAAAAAAGAAAAACCCTCACCTCATCGGCATCTTCCATAGATCTGAATCGATTTTGCCATCGATCTGGAGCCGACAGCATCTCATCCATCCGATCCAAGCAGCATTCGTTTTCTATCTGGAACAACATCTCAGATGTTTAACTGTGAACACCTAATCACAACGTAGTATATAACAACGACATTTAATAACTTTCTAACACCGAGGAATTACATAATAGAAATCGAAACCTATGAAAATTATGGCATGTAGTGAGAATTTATAAAAAGTGATCAATTTGAAGGGGTTGCTGCACAATCAAGTCTTGTTTTTGTGGCTGTGACAGGTTAACTCACCTCAATCCACCTGCTTAACACGGTTTGCTCGCAGAACAACGAGAGTATATTGGAAGCATAGCCATCTGGATCCATATCTGAACAGGAAGAGATATTGTGGAGAGTAAACAGGAAAAACAGACGATTTTTGGGAAACAATTAGACAAATATTGAACAACAAAAGTTGCAGATCAACAGATAAGAAACGCAGTGACTGCATTGTGGAAAAAATGCGAATCACAACCAAATTTATCCCATTTCTCGAAAACGGCTCACCGTGTAGCTGCGTCTCATATGAAATACATTCATCAATAAGGTGGGAAAACAACAGCACATCTTCCAACACCTATAACATAACACTGCAACGAAACCATACTGTAATAAGTTCTTAAAAACCTACCTTCTCCTGCTTTAAAAGTGTCTTGGTCTTCGATATTGACAGTTCGGACAAATACTTCAGAAAGACCGACGTAGGTGATCTCGAAAGATTCTGAAACATACACGTTTCTACATATTATCAGCATCGCTACAAGTGATTGGCACTGATTTAGGCTTTTTCAATAGGTGTTGGACTCATACAGATAGAGAAACTTGATTCTATGTGCGGGATAGGACAGCGTACAATTACCTAGAGAATAAGGTAAAATTACATATCAGGAGCTTAAAGAACTCAAAGAGGAAAGGTAGTGCGATGAACAAGAATGGAAAGGTAAATATAGGAAGAAAAATCAAACGAAATGGTGAAACTGGACGAACATACATGCTCCTTGATCACTATTCCCTGTACAGTTTCGAAGAAAGGCATATTTACTTGGATCCAATTCAATGTCTGGCTCATATACCTGAAGAAGCGCTTAAAATGATAGTCTACGGGAGCAAACAGAATTTTAAACCGGTAAATTACCACAGAACATTCAGTATAAAAAGGAAAAAAACACGAAAAAAGTGATAGAAAACACGTGAAAGATCACTCACCACTGCGGCTTCCTTATATCGTTTGTTTTGCGATCGCCATAGAAATGGAAAGCAAACCGAGTTCCAATCGGGTCCAGCATCACGTGACATATTTCGTCGTAGCTTAATAGAAACGGCTTTGAAAGGGCAAAATAGTAATCGCATGTATGACAAAAAAACTGCTCTTAAAACCAATTGCTAGAGATTCCCTATAGACTAGTCGAGTAAAAGAATAACTAAAGCCCTAAAGGCTTACCCAGTTCCTTCTTTTGTATGCTCTGCGACGGAATATATCAAACTCAGGATATCGGCAAGCGTATTTCCCTCGTCAGTGAACGCTCGGGTATCTTAAAAGGTAGAAATCAAGAGGATTGTAAAGCATTACACAGGAAAAAAGAATAAGAACAAAGTTAATGGCTTCATGATACCTATCGAATCCTCGAACGGATACTTTATGGTATCCAGAATTTCTTTCGCGCGCTTTCTAGCGAATTCATTCAAGTCTGGCGCCAAAGAATTCAATCCATCAATGAAAGTGACACGAGAATTGTCGGTAAGCTAAAAAAAAATAGAAGACAGATCCACTTCAAAGACCAACATATAAGGAACACGTACAGGTTACACTAACCTCTACGTGCTCTTGCGCATGAAGGCAAGCGTTGCGGAAATTTTCCGTTAACTTTGGCCAATCACATCGAGTATCTTTCATTAGGGTGCGACAGGATGACAGGAGATCACGGCCATGATTCACCCATTTTAGTCTGCAAATCACAAAAATATGGGAAGTATTGGCAGAGAACTTGACACTTTAAGAAATTTCAAACGAATAAATGTCTTTAAAAGCTCGAGGAAACAGAATAACGATCAAAGAATGTTGAAAAAAGGCAAGACAAGGTAGGTATGAATAAGAAGATGAGCATGAACAACATATAGCAACAATCCCATGTCAGCAAAGATTCCTCTTCAACTGAACTTGTTTCCGCGGAATCATCAGACAAAAATTTAAAATCTGTAATAAGATTTACCTCTTCAACTGAACTTGTTTCCGCGATAATGCTTGTAACTGAGGGATCAGCTCGGGACAGTGCTAAAAAATGATATAATCACACATATATTGTTACAGGAACGGAATCATCAGACATACTAAGAGAAAGTCACGAAAAATCACATGAAGGATTGGGAAAACAAAGACTTGGCATCCAACTTAAACTATATTTTCTCTCTTTTGCATCAAAGCAACCGAGACGATGAGACTCAAGCCAGTTAATCAAAATTAGTGACTCTAAAGGAGACGAGTGGGAAACTTGAGATAGAAATTCAAAACAGACACTCACAGAAGCTGAAAACTACGTATGAACAATAGGACTGACCTTTTCTAGAAATTTCAAGAACGATTTGACGAAGCCTTCATATCGACTACGGAGCATGCACACCTCCTCCCTCATGAGCAGCAAGTCTCGCTTGAATCTAAGAAGAGCTCCAAATAGTACCTGTGAATTCAAAATCGATCTGAGATGGTCTGATACCCTTGGAGCGTAGCTAGGATTTGTGGATATGACTCTTCTAAAACGGCCAATTCTTCTGAGACAACATTTGCTTCGACATCGATCTCGCGAGCAACCTGTGGACAAAACTTAAAATTAGGAACCGCACAATGGATCAAGATATTCGAGGATAGTGGAGAAGAGAATTTGTCACCAACGAGAGTAGACCACAGAGTCTGCACGGTAGGAAAAAGGTAAAAAGACCAATCTAAGGAATAAACCTTATTTGTAAACATGGAAGCTAAGTTCTTATAGAAGAAGCAAGGCTGCGACAGGTGAATAAGGAATAAATAATCATTGGTAAATGGTAGCCAAAGTGGAAAAATGTGATTACCTTCCGAACATTCGCCAAGAACTCTAGCGCATTGTTAGCCGGAAGAGTTGCGAGTTGGTTCCGCAAGGCTAACGCCGTCTGAAAAAGCAGTATATTTCGAGTGCAACAGAAAAAAAGACAATCTGAGCCTTCTACAGCTACGTAAAGAGCGAATGCATCAGGTGAGAACCAGAACAAATAAGTAAACTTCAGAAAAACAGTACCTTTGACAACTCGGCGGAGTTTTGCTGACCATTTGATTCAGAAGAAGAATCGCCATCGTCCATCGAATGATCGTGCGACATTAATATACATTAAATGTGTGTCAGGTGAGCTCCAAAGCGATCTCGACAGGAAGGACTCTAAATAGCTTCGTATTAAATCTCGAACGGAATTAAGTACAGCAATTGCAGCCGAAAACAACCGAACAATAAGTACTACAAAAGAAAAACAACAAAGAGCAGCAAAAACTTAAATAGAGAGGAACCATGGCAGCTTTTCGGTAGCCCATAGTTTTGGGACGTATGCCAAAGCAATTCGAGCATGTATTGGCCGTAGAGCGCGGATTAGGAAACAGCCGACTGTGGGTCACTGGTCCGTTTTAACGGTAGTCTATGGTTTTATATAATAGAAAGACTATTTTCATTTGAATCTAGAGGGAAAGACAAGCTAAGGAGTGAAACTGCTAACATGAAGTATGACCTCCACCAGTATGAGTATGCTAAATACGGTATTCCTTAGGAAAATCAACTTTCTCGGTCCTTTCGATTTCAGGATTACTACAGACGGTCCGTTTCAAACGCGATGATGGTTGTGTAATTCTGCATATTGTTCGTTCTCCTCTAATCCTCTTGAACTCTTGCGCACTTCGCCGCACTATTTCCTCTCTGACATCGTTCAAACCATAGTACCCAGCGAAACAGACTATACAGTAAAGTCCAAACGGCGAGAGACAAGGTCTGCGACCAAGCGCGGGCACTGTAGTTGTCTGCTGCACCGAGGCAGCGGGCCTGTTGGGCAGAGACACGGAGGAAAACCGATACCTCGTGATTTCTCGCTGCCTCGGGAGGTGCAGCAGACAACCATAGTGCCCGCGCCGCGATCCCTCCCCTTGTCCACGACCGTATGGAGTTTATTGTATCTATGCAGAACTTATCATATTTTGTGTTCATACTGCAGCTGTGATGGGATAACAGTGTTGTTCCCTCCTGATTGTGAAAATATCCATGGGTACCAGTGGCGGACGCAGGGGGGATACCAAATTTTTGAAATTACTTCACAGTACAAGTAGAAATCTTGAATTAATTTTTTTATTCTTTATTTTTTATTGTTGTTTTTTTAAATAATTTTCTATTATGTATTTATTGTTAAAGTTAATGTTTTATTAATTTTATTTTCCGTCTGGGTTCCCAAAACGGCGGAGACCCCAGTTTTTTTTCCCAC
>JARK01001713.1:94860-145728 GCA_000688135.1 Ancylostoma ceylanicum | reverse complement strand
GGGGGGGGGGGGCGACATCAGGCAATTTTTGGCAGCGGGCGATAAAATGACTGCACATTAGAAGTATGAACTGATTTTTGCTGGAATCAGTTCGCATAATGGAGCACAGCGGCATACGATGGAGAATTTTATAGGGAAATTTCTATCTACACTGAAAATTTTTCTGAGGAATGGCTATCGTCCAAAATTCATTTAAAGAGCGATTTTCCACAAACTTTGCCTAGGTGACCCTAGAAATAGGCGATTCGTCAGAGCGCTGAAGCTTATCCTACGTTTGTGAGGGTGAGCAAGCGGCAGTAGGCGAGTAAAGCGGGTATGAGCGACTCTAGAGACGAGAAATGCGGGGTAAACGTGCTGAGCACGAAAAATCTTATGAGAATATAAAATCCTTTCTCATATGGCGGATTCTACTGCCAAACTTCCTCTGAGCTATTTAACTTTAAGCCCCGCCCCCAGTGGATCACTCCAAAGCCCTACCATGCTGGCCAGGAGAGCTTATGAGACATGTTAAGTACGACCCTTCAGCGAACAGTCGTTCAAATGGAAATCTAGGGAAATCGACGGCGAGCAGGTTAGTTAAGCACGCAAGCACCTCCCTGTTTTCTTTGCCTGTCTGTCAGTTTGTCTGTTTGTTTGTCTGCCCCTCTCAAGAGATAACTCATAGAAACGATGACGTCATCAAGAAGGAGCCTTCGCATTCCAAAGCTACGGAAAACTCCGAGAATAAGAGAGACTCTTCATCAGCCATAAAGAAACCTCGACAGGACGGTGGGCGGGGCCAACGAAACAGGAGCGACAACTCAGACGAGATACTATTGGTTACTAGTACAATGATAAAGAACTTTCGATGAAGAACTTGTTCCTAGAATGGGGATGGTTTGGGAGCGGGGTTACTTTGGTAACATTGGTATCCATCTGTTACTAGGAAAATATAGTAAAGAATTTTGACAGACGGCGTAACTCTAGTGCAAATCATATGTATTGATTGGCGCAGAGATAGGTGTAGCGTTTCCATTCTATATCCATTTATTTTTATCATCAAGTGCAAATATGTATGTAGTGCTATATAGTGTATTATAGAGCAGAAGTACATTGACGAGAGTGCTCGTGCTGCAGGGCTATACTTCGCGTGGAGCGCGTCGCAGTAGCCCAGACGTCATCGATTTCGATACGTATCGATTGTCGAGTCAAAGTTAAGTCAAATGAACCCATATTAACGACGACAAAAGGTGACGACAGATCAGAGGGGAATTAAACCAAATGAATGAGTGGTAAACGCCAAGGTGATGTGCGAAGGCGAGTACTACAAGCGAGCGACATCGAGCGAGAGTAAAACAAGGTTAAATCTGATCTGGAAGCCGAGAGAAGGCTCTAATTCACTAGGAACAGTTCAGCACCTATTCTGTGAATAAAAGGCCCAACAGGGACCATGGTTCTGAAAAAAATCAATACCAGCGTTGTACAAGTGGATTTTTCATGCAAGCGACAGTGAGCGACAGTGAGCGACAACTATCCGAGATTGGCGAAGTAGAACATTAGAGATTTTAATGAGGAGATAATGTAGTAAGTAAAGAGCAGTCTATGAAGAGGAAATCGATAGCACAGCTCAGCAACAAATAGCTGTGGAGGCTTTGATTACGCCTATGATAGTATGAATAGTATGTATGCTTGTTTTGGACTCGGCGACAGCGAGCGACAGTCGGCGACAATGAGCGACAATCCACCGCCAGTCACAGCTGGACGTAGTCGGACGGTTGTTGTAGGAAAATTGGATTTCCCACCATTTTGGAGAATTTAAACATTAAATTCCATACTTTGAGACTGCAGAAAAAAATAGTTTTTAGCTCCTACCGAACCGCGACGCGTACCTCGAGCGTTGCGGTTTTTGGCACGGTTTGTCCTAACAAAATATACCTTTAGGAAAAAAAGCTGTAAACAGTTTATGTGAGACCATTTACGCTGATGAACACTATGTACACCAACTATCATATCAAATACGTCCGCGAACTCCCCATCGGAGGTGACCCGTCCACAGTCTCCGTTTCCGCTTCACTCTCGGATTCCTCCGTGCTAGCGTCGGACTCCACCACTGACATAGCATTTTTAGCCTTCTTGTCTCGTTCATACGCTCGTCGGTCTTCATGCATTTTTCTGTAAAAAAATGGCTTTGAGCTGTCGACCAAGCGACGTGAGGCGAGACTAAGCGACAAGCGACACACCTAAACTTGGCCAAATCGAAACCGCCCATCGCTCCGAGGGTCGGCGCCCTCCGTCGGGATGTCTGTGGCTGCTCCTGTGGATGTGTATGTTCCTCGTCGTGCGCAGCTACATCGGATATGGTGCGTTTGCGAATGTGTGCCGGTATTTCCATCTGGAATTTATCGGTAAAGTGCGGTCAAGAATTTACGGGAAAGGGGAAATAAGCTCCGTCCACTTACCCGTACTGTCTTCTTTGGTTTCTTGACCACCCGGAAGCTTTCCCGCACAGCATCATCCCACTCTTCCTTTGCTTCTCTGGCTATGTGTGGAAATGAGCAGACAAGTAGCCGAAACATCGGTTCCATATCCTGAGACGAATAAATAAATAAACAAATAAGTAAATAGTGCTCGTAGAGAATGGGAAAACATAGACAAGGAACCGCAAATGCCCGGTTGGATGTGGACCCTCCTGCGGCGCTGCAGAGTTAGGTAGCGAGTATTAGAGAGCATGGTGATCGAGGAGTGCACCAGACAGCTAGAGTGCCATGCCGCGCCGCGCGCTGGGTCCACATCCAACTGAGCGTTTCTATTTCCTATAAATATCACAGAAAATCATAATTACCTGGAAAACTCGATATCCATGGCCACGAAAATGCTCCTTGTGGATACGTTCCAGGTGTTTCTCCACACCTTCCACGAATGTGAAGAACATATCATAGAGTTGAGCATAGATACTAGTGTTTACTATGCTAACCAATGCCAGACCAAGCAGAAACGCTCCAGCCAGGAAGGGAGAATACTGTAAAAATTAGAAGTACTGTAACATAGCTGTTATTGTAGTGTAGGAAGGTACTGGAAATAACCTGTATGTTATATGGCATCACATCGCCAAGACCGATCGTCGTCAAGCTTATGAAGGTGAAGTAAAACGCTTCAGGGAATCCTATTCCTGTAACGAAATTCTGTTGCAGTTTGCATCGATGGCGGTGGCCTTTCCATGGCCCCGAAAAGCACGCGACGCGACCGCGCCGCTCGAGCGGGAGTCCCCACCGGAACAACAAACTATGAGGTTCTCTTGATAGTTAGTTAGTTTCCTAATTAGGTAACATCAAATGTGATGAACAACTATCAAGAACACCCAGATTCGCCACTGCGGTGACGATTCCATCGTGAGCGGCGCGGTCGCGTTGCGCGCTTTTCGCGGCCGCGGAAAGGCTACGAATCTGACCAACTTCTGATTTTCTTGTCCAAAGACCCGGAGATTCAGGCTTTAACCCCAAACGCAAGGAAAAAAATTACCCACCCGGTTTATTGCCCTCGTTGTGGTCAAACCAGTGGATTACTAACGTGCAGCTAATGATGTAAATTAGCACCAACGGCAATGCTATCCACATAGGCAGAAAAATCTCATCCAAGGGCCTGGCCAGCTCTTTTTTCCGGAAATTTCTGGAAGCAAATCCACTTGGAATTTGATTACCTTAGCGGATAAAAAATCTGGCAAAAAATAGTGGATAAAAAAGCTGGTAAAAATGATCCAATCCACTTCGATTTCAGCAAGAAGTAAATGTAGGCTTTTGTCAGAGTCCTCTGAAACAATTCTCCTATGTCTCCCAGCACCACAAGCATCAGTGGAATCCCGATACATGCATAAACCACAGACAATGCTCGACCCCAGAACGTTTGACATGCAATTGAACCTGAATCGACCACATACATAGCTGCTGAGTTCCAAATGGCCGTAGACATGGGGCAAGACCGAGGCGCGGCGTTCTCGCGCAGGGATGCAGGGGCTCTGCATGCTGACTCTGGTTGTCTGCTTCTGCCAGCAGAGAACTCGAGTGTCACGCAGCAGCAGGCTACCAGAGCCAGCATGCAGAGCCCCTGTGTCTCTGCCAAAGAACGCCGCGACGCGGGCCCACCCTTGTCTCTAATGCCGCTAGACCTACCGTAACCAATCGTTGTGAATAACGTCATCGAGTAAAATGTCGCACTAGAGTAGTACCACATCAAGTGCATATCCAGATTTTCGGCTTTATGCCAAACGCTGCCGTGGAATCGACCCTCAGCTTCTAACATAGTCTTGTAGTAGGTCTGAAGAGGCATGAGTCACTCTTCAAACTGGGTCATCTATCACACAAGGAAGGACAACTGCTACTCCACCTTTGGCTGAACGTAGAAGCCATTTTATTAAAAGTTTTGCATCACATCCTCTTGTAGAATATGTGAGCGACGGTGTGTCTTGGGCCAGCATGCACCATTGAGATTACCCAGGGTAAACGTATTACCATCCCGCGAATTCACCCATTGTCAACAGGCTTACCCTGAGTAATCTCAATGACGCGTCCAGGTCGTACCAAGTCCCAATTGTACACAGATTGGTTTTTTGTTCTAGACAAATTTCCACTGGATTTCCTTCGATGAAGGTTGGGTATGCTAGGGAGGGGAGCGGGGGTTGAAACTTTTACCCTGGGTAATCTCAATGATGCATGCCCAACCTGAAGAACGATAGTTTCTTATACCACAAACATGCACCTTTAGTTTTTGAACTCAGAAGCATATTTCCAGTTTGCCCTAACATGAAAGACATTTTCCTGTACAAATATAGTGAACTCCAAACGCCCGGGTTAAGAGAGGGGGGGGGGTACCACGGCGCAGCTCTCTTGGGTAGATACGCAGAGGAAATCGATATGTCGTCGTTTCTAGCTGCCCGGACTCTCAGAAGAAGTATGCGAAGAGGCAGTGGGAAATAACGACGTATCGGTTTTCCTCCGCGTCTCTGCCCAAGAGAGCCGCGCAGCGGCAGTCGCTCCCTTTCATCCGGTCGTTTGGAGTCCACTGTACCCCGTTAGTTTTCATGTGCTTTCCACATTCTTCCATATGTATTTTCATCTAAATTTAGATACTGTAATCCACAATCAGTATTGCACCATCTCTTTGTGCCTCGCAAGATTCTTCTACGGAAAATTGCGTACCTTTATCAATTTCGCCACTTTTTCGTCCCTTTGCGTACCGTTATTCGATAACGTCACATTAATCACATCTACAGTCATTTCAGCTATGATTCCTTGCATTTGTACAATAGTTTCTTTGAGATCCTGCAACGATTGGAATTGCCGTGTTACTGACACGTAAATCAATATCAATCAATATCCATGAAAACGCTGAGGGAAAATCGATAATCGCAAAAGTTAACAAGGATTTCTATACTAATCGTTAGAAGGGGAGGTAACCTACTAACTTTGCGTAAATTCCTACACTAGCCCTATGATTGGTGGATCTCTAAAAACCACGCCCACTTTCAAAACAGTAAAGTAAACAGTAATAAATACGTTAAAAAACTAATCATAAAGAGTAGAAATGGAAATGGCTGATATAATAGAAAATCGCAAAAAATACAGCCAATCGATATCCAAAATTCAATCAATAAATCAATAAACCCACAGTAATTTCATTCGCAGACTCAAGTTTTAAAAATATAGCACCACCAATAAATACGAACGCTGCTAGTAACAAAACTAAAAATATATGTCGAATACCGAATTTGTGATGATAATATGCTAACCACGAGAACCATTGAGTGATTTCTGAAAACACAACATTATTGACCAATCACAGAGCGCCGCAGGTGAAACGAACAAAAATCAATATATCGATTGAAGGCGACGAAGAGCACTCACTTTGACGTCGTATTTGCTTCTTCCGCTCCTTGTAACGTTTTTTATCTAATTCAAAATGAAAGCCGAATGGTGATATGTTGTTAACCGTAGTCATTTGAGTATCGATTTTTAGCACAATACAGTTGTCGCGGTCCTGGAAATGTAATTCTCTCGACCGATGTTCTTTACTGAACAGAAACTCATAAGGGAAACCACATAATTTTTAAAATTATTAGAATCTAATTTATTATTACTTTTATTTTGTGAATAAATTTCGCCGAAAAAGACTGGATCGTCAGCGTACAAGGCAAAAGCGTTGACTTTAACAAAATCAATCAACAAGGCTTTAAATTGCTCGAATTAACGGATTAATCGATAACGAACGAAAAGCATTAACGGACCAACGGAATCGCGAACACCACTAACGCTCACCGGGCTCGGTTTCATCATTAGAAGGGTGAGTATCTTACACCCATGGAAAGCAGCTGGGTATAGGCAATGTCACGGATAGGTAAACATGCTGATGGATGCCAGGTAAAAGGTAAGCTTGCGTAAGCTAACCCGTCGGCCATACGTCACGAGTGGGTAAACATGTTTATGGGTGCCAGGTAAGGGGTAAAAATGGGTAAGCTAATCCATTGACCATAGGCAATCTCAGTGATGCATCAGCGGCCGTTTCCATCATTTACGTAGGTTACCCAGGGTAAATGTCCATAGAAAGCAGTTAGGTATAGACAATGTCAGAAATGGGTAGCCATGTTGAAGGGTGCCAGGTAAAGGGTAAATCTGGGTACGTTGATCCACTTACTATGGGCAATCTCAGTGATGCATCAGCGGCCGCATCCATCATCTAGATTACCTAGGGTAAATATCCATGGAAAGCAGATGGGTGTAGACTACTCACGGACGAGTAAACACGTCAATGGGTGTTAGGAAGAGGGAAAACTTGGGTAAGCTAACCCGTTGACCATAGGTAATCTCAATGATGCATCAGCACTAGCATGCATCATTCATATTACCCAGGGTGAATATCCACGGAAAGCAGCTGGGTGTAGACAACGTCATGGGTGGGTGAACATTTCAATGGGTGTTAGGTAAAGGGTAAACTTGGGTAAGCTAACCCGTTGACCATAGGTAATCTCAATGATGCATCAGCACTAGCATGCATCATTCATATTACCCAGGGTGAATATCCACGGAAAGCAGCTGGGTATAGACAACGTCATGGGTGGGCAAACATTTTAATGAGTGTTAGGTAAACGATAAAGTCGGGTGAGCTAACCCGTTGACCATAGGCAATCCCAATGATGCATCAGCGGCCGCATCCATCACTCATAATACCCAGGGTAAACGTGTTGACACCTTCAAATCTATCTACATATCGTTGATGTGGGTGTCTGCACGTCTACCCTGGGTAATTTCAATGATGCATCAAGGGTCAGATACGTGTCTCTGCATTTCATATTACTATACTAAGGATCAATGTCAACAGAAAGATGGTAATTTGGAAAACCTCACCTTGAGCTGGTTGGTAACGATACGACTCCTCGTCTGCAGCTCATTTTCAGGTCCTGAAACGATCACATTCAATCCTTATGGCTGGAATACTGTAAAATCCCTAGCGTCCACTTACTTATCCCAATTTGAGCCATCGTATCGACAAGTTGGGTTCACAGTGGTGCAGCGACTTGGCCGCTGCACCGTGAATACCTCGTCCGAGCCGTTATCTAGCTGGCTGGCGTCGAACGCAACTTTATGTGATTTTTATGGACATACTTGATATCCAGGAATAGCGCTGGAATGAGTAGACACTCCTATCAATGGTCAAAAACCGATAGTAGGCTTTGAAGCTAGGGTAGGCTAAGTTACACGCTTTTTAACGTTTCACGACCATTTCTCACCAACCTTTTTTTTTCTTTGAAATTGAGAAAAAATTTCTGAACAGCCTCTGTGAGCAGTTGTGGAAATTTCGCCGTTATCCATACCAACGAACTAGGTGTAACAGAAGACCGTGAGCAGCCCCGCCCACCTTGAAACCATCCACACAACGAAACGCCAGATTACACCTTGAAAGAAAGCCAGTAACCACTACATCCAAGTCCAGGATCGTCAGTTTTGTCTCCCATCGTCCTTGGCCGTAGACGTAGTAATGTAAAGAAGCGGCAACGCACCAGTGCTCGCTCATGCCACAACTTGTAGAAGGGTGTAAATTGAAGCTACGTTGGGTTATAAGACCACGTTGTATTGTTTCACCCTCCTGCTTTCTTGCCTTCTTTCTATGACTGCTTATGGCACAGTTAGCGTTGTAATAAATAAATAAACAATTATATAAATAAATAAACCCAGAAAAAAGCCAAAAGCCAAAACAGGTTAGCGTCACTCATGCTTTGAATAGGTATTGATCGAAAATCGATTGGTGCGCATGGCCGGATGCGCAAAAGTGCCGCAACCGCGCGCGGCCCGTGCGGAGTAGAGTAGCCTGTGTTAGTGTCATCACAATAAATAAATAAATAAATAAATAAATAAATAAATAAATAAATAAATAAATAAATAAATAAATAAATAATATGCTTGTGAGGGCAATTTTTCTCTTACTCATTGTATTGCAACAGATGCACAATTCGTCTTAAGCACCTATTTTTTGTCGACTCCCACTCTGCGTCTCTCCATGACACACACTCTCTAGGTGAGCTTCTAACCGCCCGCCAAAAACGCTTCTGACCAGCATGCACATCAAAACCAAAACGTTTATTACACAATTCGGAATCAATAAATACCGTATTCAATTCAAATACACGCCGCTGCATACACATGCTGCTACATTTAGACATCACGTGGGGAAACGGAAAGATCGAGAAAATTGATAGGTTCAGTCATCTCTTCAGTTCACTTGCATGGCTTCAAGATTTCGATGGACCATTTGTTCCTTGAGGATCAGATGCGAGACCTTGAATGTGACATCCTCTCAATGTGAAACAAAAAAAGACAATAAAAAAGTTAATTTAAAAGGACGAAATGTTTTTCTTTTTCACACCTGGGCTGTTCCTGCCCTACCCGACTCATTAACATAACATTTTTTGGCTAAGGAAGTCATAAATGTACCAGGAATGTCACTTCCAGAAAGCAGGACTGCCTACTGATTGGAGAAAAATTGCGTGACCTCACTCCGTCATTAACGCACCAATAAAAAACTACGGCGATAACGCCTAAGAAATTTATAAAGCCCATACTGCTGCTGTCAAACGTCAACGTCGAGAAAGAAAAAGCAGAAACAGGTAGCAAAAAACTATCCCAAATTCAGAAAATAACCATATTCTCTATCCTACTCCTGCAGTGCAGCTGATTTCAGTGCGATTAATTACAAAACATAAGCTAACCCTAAGGTAACCCCAAAATCGCTCTCGTACCACCTCTCCTACCTTAACCCATCAACCCCCCACCTCCCCGCCAAGACTCTCTAGCAGCACCTCCTGGTAATTCCGGCCACAATAGCACAAGGCGCCAGAGCAGCCGATATCTTTACGAGCTTTCAAAGGCTATTAACCTCCCACCTCGCACAACTGATCTTTCGCAACCGTGAAAAAAGGCATTTGACACGTCTCGGTCCTGATAAACTTCAAATGGTTCAATAAAACCAACAATGGGTTCATGTGCACCCAATGAACCCGCTAATGGGAGTGCCATCCGCCAAGCAGAGACCATTTCAGCTCTTTTGAAAGTAAAGCAGGATAACCAGTAACAACAAGTCAGTCAAATAATACCTTATTCAATGTTTCCGTGAGCTTATGAACATTGCTGGCCCATTGATCCAGCTGCTCCAAGTTTGCTTTCCGCGCCCTGAGATTCACAACTCGGGAAGGGCGGTGGATTTTAGCATCTGTGATTGCACCAGTGACGATGAGATTGCATAGGAACGATTCCATATCCTAAACGAACCCATGGTATACCTTGCCCCTCGAAAACAGTATGAAAGTCTCAATATAGTGAAAAAATAAATTTCCAAAACGAAAGAGCAATATTCAGAATGGAGAGAAAGTAGAAAGGTTAGACAGCAAGAATATTCCGAGTGGAGAGAGAAGAAAGTGTTCACAATGGGTGAGATCACACAGACATGAGCCTTTCGACAACTGGAGTGACGGAAATTTCCCAAACCTCCAAAATTTGAACGAAACGAGTACATCGAGAAGATAAATGGTGGTTGGATTTTCGTGCACCAACAGGGTTGCTGTGAAAATTTGCAATGAATATGGGTGACCTATGTGAGAAAAAGATAATGGAGATGAAAATGATGAGTAAATAGAGAGAGCAGCTTGAATTTACAAGTGCTATCGACTGATGGTGATTAGCTGGCAGTACTGGCCGAATACACATGGAAAAAGCGCATAGGCACATAAAATTAGGCACATCAGACAAGCTATAACTGTCAAAGCAAGCACTTACATTCAATGGGAAATCCAACAATTCTGCCAACCGATCGAAAGTGATTTGCGTATAGTACTTCGAGATCATGCGCATATTCTGGAAATACCAATCAAATTTTTGAGAAAAAGACAAGATTGCCCTCATCTTAGTGAGAGAAGCCAAAGCTGAATTATTTCGTGAAGCAAACTTCAAAGAAGGAATTCTCAAATAGATCTCAACTTACATGCTCTCCAACTCTCATATGCAAATCCTTCCATCGTTTCTCACCATCTTTTCCATCGAAAATCTGCAAGAACAAGTAGAGAAATAAGGAACCCTCAAAACAGCGAAATTTAGCAATGATCTACCGCAATAATGGCATAACCTACTCCTGTTCCACGAGCCTTCTTCAGTATCTTCTCGTAGTGTCGCACAATCACGTTCTTCCATGAGATCAATTCTTGGTTGATGAACAGCTCTACCAAGGCCTAGAAACACAGATAGTTCACCTCAATTAAGGTCAACGACCAGTAAGCCACCAACTCAATGACAGCTATTCATACCTTGTAATCCGGGACAAGCTCCAACTCCCTCATTATTGCAATACGGTTCAACAAATCCCATTGCTCGTTAGTGTGGGGAGCTAGCAAGCAGTAAATCACAGCACATTTCAGTACCTAAATGTAAATTCTTTCAAAACACACCAAGGAAACTGACATACAGAATTTTTGCTTGTTAAGACGGGGTTGCCTAATACTGAAACTAACAAATAGATTTCGATTCGAATCAGTGGATATAAATAAGCGCAGAACAGCAGAAAAAATGAAGATGAACACAAATCCAAGTAAAAACAAACCATTCTGGATTTGTCGTGATCCTTTGCAATTTTGGGAGTGTCAAAAATGGCCCTGAAATAGTTGTGATCAACAAGACGTCTGGCGTTACACTCCTTACCGATCATGCATGCTGTCATTCCTCGTCGACTGATCACGATCGAGTGTGATAAAGACGATACGTTTACCCCCTACGACCGTTTGCATATACATTCCTAATAATTTAGATAAATTTCATAAAACTGCTTAGTTTTGCATCGTTTCGGTATCAACCTTCGTTGAAAATCCATCTCAACTTTTCGCTTGTACTCCCACTTCCAGAGCCGTTCACCACAGTAGGAGGGTTATACCCAAACAACAGCGACACTTTCCGCACCGCTCAGACTATTTATTCGTTTCGTAAAACCCACCTGTAGTGCCGGCACACTTCCAAGTACTTTGAATCTTGCAGTCCAATAGTTATCATCAAATTATAGAAGCGAAGTTTTAAATCTTGAACCTAAAATTACAAATATGTAACACGGGAAACCACACAGCGATCTTCTAAATCTTATTGAAAAAGTGCCAGAAAGAACGCCGAAAAAAAAAAGCACAAAAAGATGGGAAACAAAAGTAAAAGAGACCACTCAAAAACAACTTACGTCTTCCTTGTCACTGTTGAAGAACTTGGTGCTGATTTTGTTCGAAATAATCGATGCCCTGATGTAGTCAGCTCTGGCAACAGTAAGTCGCATCTGTTCTAGTAGGAATTCCACCTGAAGTATTCCGGACTTCATGGAATATTCCGGAATTCTAGCTCAAAATCAACGCACCTTCTCCTTAATCTCCATCGATCCATAGGTCTCCACTTGCAGCTCCAGAATCAAATTCGTGGCTTCTTCCAGCTTGCCTTCTGCTTCGAGTTTTTTCACCACTAACGAAGTGAGACGAGCTCTCTCTACTTCGACGTAGATCTAGAAGGTAGCGAAGATCATCGGAATCCTGCCAGCTGACCACACAGCAGCTACCCGCTACCCGAGGAACAAAAAATTATAGGAAACCAACATTGATCATCAAACACGAGAAAGAATACGTATAGTTAGGGTTGTGATGTAAAATAAGCTCCTTCATGAGCCTGGAAATTTGAAACACTACCTTTCCCGCAGTAACTGTACGAAGAGTGTCCACAAGCTTCATCTTCAGCTCCTCATTTGGCATTTTCTCAACCATTTCGCAGGCATCACGGACCTAAAACAACAATAATTGACTGCCAGTGAAAAAAAAACTATAGGGAACACCTTCCTCAACAAACAACAATTTTCAGCAAAAAAAAAAAAAAACAGAAAGCTGAAACTATAGAGATACTCACCATCTTGGCAATAGCCATCTTGATAATCAGGCGCTTCTTTGACAACGTCAAAATCGTATCATTCAAGAGGTCCCATTTCTTCCCATCAAAGCATAGTTTCACCTTAAACAAAAGGACTTCATTCCTATTTGACCAGTTGCATGAAGCATTGAGAACTCAACAACAAAAAGGACAAATATAACAATAGTAGCCCACCATATGCTGCACAATCCTCGTGTTACTCTTCATATCAGACCCCAGACGGGACAGTTTCTCCAAATTTGCGAGTGAATCCAACGCTCCAGCAACATCTCCCTTCTGGAAGCGAAGTTGCCGAAATATAGCGGGATTGATAAGGTGAAATAAACCTGCAAGCTCACCGCAGCAATAGCGTTCGCCTTCGGAATGGCTTCATCAACCTGGCTGGCGTAGTCAACATCCATCTTGAACAGTCTGCCATCGCCTACCTGGAGAAAGATGTTCTACGAATAACCACATAGAGAGGCATTCGACTGCTTGGTATTTAGACAAGGCTCTTAACGATGTCAGTAACACTACTGTGCTGATATACTTAAGCACGTGTCGTTTCAAGTGCATCTAAAGCGGTGTTTATACATCACAGCGAAGGTATCGCAACGGGTAGCAAAACTACCGGATAGACCGCAGCGCTTATGTTTCAACATGGAGCAATCACTTTTAAATATAGTGGGCGTCAATGGCGGTGACCCGTCTGCGGCCTCGAAAAGCACGCGGCGCGACCGCACCGCTCACGCCATAATCGTCGCCGAAGTGGCGTATCTGGGTTTTCTTGATAGTTGTTCATCATATTTGATGATAACTAATAAGAAAACTAACTGACTATCAAGAAAACCCCATAATTTGATGTCCCGGAGAGGATTCTCGCACCAGCGACGCGGTCGCGCCGCGTTCTTTTCGAGGCCGCAGACGGGTCACCGCCATTGACGCCCACTGTAGTTCTTATGTGAAGCAGACTGCGCAAGGACGAAGTATGAACACAGCTCTACCACAAAAAGGGTCAACAGCAACATAGCTGCACCAAAATTTTCTTCATTCCGTTTTCAGAACCACGAAACGTCTGTTGAAAAGGAAATAGCGTACATAACTCGATCAGTTTCGGAAGAAAAAGGAACAAGTTATCCCAGAACTAACCTGCGCTGCCAAATGCGCCATAAGCTCCTGATCTGTGCGAGCGCCAGATTTGACCGGCTCCACTTTCACAGTCTTTCCGTCTCCCATTCTGAAATACTTGGCAGTTGACTACCAGGTTCGGAACGAGCGAAAATCAAAACATTCATGGGATTAGTGTATTACAGGAGGATAACCTAAAGGTAGCCGATTTGTCATCATGATAAACCCTCAAGCTTCCATGGTAATGCAGCATCCCTAGATGNGAGAGGATTCTCGCACCAGCGACGCGGTCGCGCCGCGTTCTTTTCGAGGCCGCAGACGGGTCACCGCCATTGACGCCCACTGTATGTAGATCGGAGGCACTAAGCAAACTATCAAAATTCAACATTCAACGGAACGTTCGAAGGGAAATGGTTCTATTCGGGTCAGGCTCTGGAGCAGGCGCTAAGAGGCCTCTTTGATCCAGTACGAACCCACCAGCGTAAGCTTAGGTGGATGCTCACCGGCTTTGCTCTTTCGGTGAAGCACAGTACCTGAACTGACCTCCATTAACTTTGCGGAAGGCACGATCAAAACATGGAAGAAATCAGCTGCTAATTTTTGAAAGCCAGGGAAGCACGCAGTTCATTTGTAGCTATGAGAAATCTTCCAGTGGCTTGCATAACTTGCACGTAACTCATCTTAATGCGCGAAATCTTATACAAGGATAACTAGGATTTCCTGGGACTCCCCTACAGAACTGCGTCAACACACATACGTACACCTCGAAGATTAATGAGTGAAACAAATATGACAACTTTCACGGGCGGGAAAGTGCATAAAATTATATTTGACACGATCTTCGAAGCTACATATGTAGAGTACATATAATAAAGAGGAACATGTAGTTTCGAAACAGTCGTGATGACAGCTGAAACAACTGACTGATAAGAGATAGAGAGAGAATTAGAGATAAAAGAAGCCTCCATGAACACCAGGAACTGTGCCAAAATGTCCCGTGTGCTATCTTAAGCGTCAAAGATAAAATTCAAAACGGCCAACAGTGTTTGAAAACAGCTTATCGGGTTGAACTCAGCGTGCAGAAGTCTCCTGATTCTTGCAGTGTCTACTACTAGATTTAGAAATCGCGTGAGAACGTGGAATTTCTGGCATTTTTAGTGTTTCATTCGGAACGTCAACCCATTGACATACAGAAATTAAACCACAGAAGTGCAAGTTTAGAAAGTGAGAGCTGGAGCTCTACGTCACTTTATGCTATTGTTACTCCCAATTGTTCGCTCCATTACGTGTTCAGAGAACAAGAGGTGTATGTTTAACACCTAACGGACAATACGACCCGCCGGTAGGTCGTACTTGTATAAACCCTTTTCTTTTAGTGGAATTTG
The DNA here is from genome assembly GCA_000688135.1 of Ancylostoma ceylanicum. Taxonomy (NCBI): domain Eukaryota; kingdom Metazoa; phylum Nematoda; class Chromadorea; order Rhabditida; family Ancylostomatidae; genus Ancylostoma; species Ancylostoma ceylanicum. The sequence goes on along the minus strand of JARK01001713.1, from coordinate 130,778 downwards.
CTCAGATTTTGCCTATATGGGTTACTTCACATGCTGATTACGAATATTTATACTACTATCTCTACATCGCAACGGCACAATTTGTTTTGTACTGTTCTTGCGAAGAGCTCAGCATTTTTCGGGGCATCTCCATCCATCAGCGTAACCCAGTCTGACGTTATATCTTTGGCTCTGCATCCCTTGAACTTGGCTATATCGTCGAGCCACCTCGTTCGGGGCCAGCCAACACATCTGCTGCCTTCTGGCATCCAGTTAGTAGCTAATAAAACCCAAGAATCTTGCCTTCCATTAACGAGTTTCTTGGCATAGATCCACTTCCTTCGAAGAGCCGAGTGAATCCAATCGCTGAGGAATAGATTATGGAGTAATAATAATAATTAATACTGATTACGAATACATATCCAAAAACATATTGTTACATTCTCGCAGTGCACACCCTCTCTATATGAAGGCAAACGTGATCCGAAACCTCATCATTACGAAGGAGAAGACCTGCACTCAAATTTCACCAGAGGTGGAAGAGAATATAAGGCAAATATTGGAAGAAAACGGCTACACGACATCGAACCCCAGCTCATGGCGCCCTTCTTTTGTAACGGGAGGAATACCACTGGTACTACCACACGTAAATGAACACATTGCGAGGGACGTGAATCGGGTCGTGAAAGCGTCAATGCTGCCAATAAAGCCGATATTCCGACCACCGCCGAACTTGAAGAGCCTGCTAACATCGTCGAGGATGTATGAAGATAAATGTGGTCGAAAGAAGTGTACCTACTGCACAGAAAAGAAAATCTGTCAACTGCGAGTGACTGTGTATTTGGTAACATGCGAGGGATGCGCACAAAAGTATATAGGAGAGACGTCGCGACCTCTCTATAAACGACTGGATGAACACGTGAGAGCGTTGCGCAATCCTTCCTGCTATCCGAACAGTAGCTTTTCACGACACCGCAGTTTCTAATAGTTTGTCGAATGTAGTGTTACTTACTAATAAGTGTAGTAATTCACTGTATTATCGAAGATTCTGTAGTTACCCTGGGGATGAGGAGCATGTTTTTTATAGGGTAAGGAGGGGTAACAATTTTACCATAACTTTGGAAAAGCAATATTTTTACCTTATATTATTTGCCACGTTCTGGCCTTCTTATATTATTTGCCACCCTTGTAACTAAGCAGAATACGAAATTCATAAGAAAACACCTCACAGAGGGAAAGCATAAGCACAGAGACCATGGAAAACGAAGGACCCTATAGAAAACATGTAAAATAATGAGAAAAGAGAAATTTTAAACATACAATTCCCATGATTGAAGCTAAAGGAGTGAGATCTCAGTCAAGTGCACTAAAGCGAATCGTCGGTAAACCTATCATAGACAGTCTCTCAAAGTGATTAGAACATTGACACGAACGAGATCGAAATTTCTGGCACCAAGCCAAGCAGTAAGCTCCGATTTGCATTGCTCTGTGGCACAGTTCCGGCGTTGAAGAGTGCAAAGCTTCCGATGTAGCATCTATTGGTAGTAAGCAGTGCGATTAACGATGTGATCTGGAGTTCGAGCGATCTTTGGCCTTGCCCCGAACACCGCCATGTAGTCGAGTTGGCTGAAATATCTTTTTTTTCTGGATAACAACCTAAAAATTTAAAATGAAGTACCAACACACCTCTCATCCTCAAATTCGAAGGTTTGTGGTTCCGGAGCCTCATTGACCGGTGTAGCTGATGTAACTGTTGTTGAGAAGTTGTCGCCGGGTGCGGGCGTCTCTGAAGAGTAGAAAAATTGTCAAAAAAAAAGATTGAACATTAGTAGCCGCCCTCCTGAGCACTCACTTTTTCGCAGTGGCGATCTTTTTCCACCAGGTGTCTTATTGGATTCTTGGCTCGAGAGGCTTTCACCAGACGCGGCCATCTCCTTCCTAAACAGATTGAATTTTCCCTGATGGAGTAGATTCTAGAGAAATTTTTCGCTAGCAAAAAAAAAAGCTGGAAAAAGCTCTAAAAGTGTGGAAAAAAAGTGCTGGCACTTACTTCATCGTAGGTGGCTTCTTTGCCGAGGCGTGTGGCCGATAGGTGCGGAGCCTAAGATTATCTTATTTATTTCCCCATAAATTTCAACTCCCTGTCCAGAATAAGCGATAGAGGGTGCTCATAGAGAGTGCTGATAGGGAGTACTGATAGCTTCCAAATCTTGCACTCATAATAGCGTAAGTCATTTATGGCAATAGCATCAGAAGATACTTTGAAAGTAGGCAGAAACTCTTGTGCAACATAGGTTGCTTGGGTTCGTTAATTCCATCATTGTCTCTTGGCTGTTGTTTTTTCCAATTATGTTAACCTAAAACTAATTTTTATTTTCGTAATTTCTGAAATTTCGAGCTACCGCACCTTTTTTTTTAGAGCGAAAAGCATCCATGTTTTTATCCCACCCCGAGTATTCCATGCTTTTTTCAGGATGAATTTAAAGTTAAGAAAAATATCAACTGGAAGCTCATCGAAAAGCAAACCAACTTGGCCGTTCCAGCTAACCTCTCCCTCTCCTTAGCCTCGGCGGCCTCTCGCTCCGCCTGCTCACGCTGTAGCCGTTTCGCCTCCTCTTCTTTTGCTTTTTGCAAAGCTTCTTGAGCTTTTTTGTACTCGACAGCACCTGGACATAATCTTTCGTATTCGCTCGATCTCTGGGCGACTGAAGGATAACCTACCATCAGCTAGTCCTACAGGTAATACTAGAGGTTTACGACGTTCCGTCTCGATAACAAACGTATTCTGAGATGCAGCTGTTCCTAAGCGTGGCTCACTGCTGCGTCCTCTTCTAGAAGAATATAAAAATCCAGCTGGTGAACCAGTAATTGATGTGAACTGTGGCTATGATCTCACTTGGGCCCATGGGTAGTTCTAATGACCTTGTGGTTCCGAAGAACTTGCCCAGGAACAGTGGGTTGAACATCTGGCGATACCTAAAGTACCCAACGCGTCTTCGTTGTCTGGGATGAAATGATGGATCGTGGACCTAATTTCGACTTGCTGTGATTTACTAACTTCTTTAACAGCTCTACGAAGCAGTAGTTTAGCACCACTGAGCTCATTTGTGGATGGATGCAGTGGATCAGTGGCATCGATCTCTCGCTCGCAGGAGTCACCGACCTGAACAAATGTATTCAATATCTGTTAATCCCAACCCCAAGCACTGAACCAAAAAAAATAAAAAATCTAGGTTTTGGTAAGCGAAAAGGTTTAAAAGAGCAATAAAGAAAGCATTAGATGCTACACACAAGAAAAGGAAAGGGAAGGTTTTCAGTAAACAAGGATTCTTCCTCATGATGATGCTAGAAGTGGTAGTCTCAGCACACTTTCCTCTGCTTTTAAAAAGCAAAAATTTGATCCCATCAAGTTCCATAAAATCATGGAACCATGCATGGGAATTGTGGCACCAATCCCGATGATCATTTGTTGCAAATTTAGATCCCGTTTTTCCGCGCACACCTGGGAGATAATTCCAGAATATGTGGCTGAATGGCAGCTTTCCAGAATATACAGCAAAAGGAGGATATTGTAGAATATGAAGTATCCCGAGAGCTACAGTGGGCGTCGATGGAGATGAACCGTCCGTGACCTCGAGAAGCACGGTTCGCGACCGCGCCGCTCACGACAATCTGTGGTTTTTTTAATAGTTGTTCATCACATTTGATGGTAACTAATGAGAGAACTAACTGACTATCAAGAAAAGTTCATCACATTTGATGGCAACTAATAAGAGAACTAACTGACTATCAAGAAAACCCCATAATTTGATGTCACGGAGATGATTACTGTGCCGTGAAGCCTGTGATTTGTTTCAGTTTACATCGTTTTACCGTAGAGCTACATAAAAGGAGTGACCCAGAAATCAGTCCATGTCGAAAAGATAGACGGATTGCGCGTGCGGTTTCTTAGCGTCGCGGCTGCAGAATCGCGGCAGTACCTTCTTGACCCTCTTACTTGGAGCATGCTCCCTCCAAATCCCTCGTTCGGGTTCCGCCGCAATGGTGCAGTCGCGCAATCGTCTATCTTTTTGGGAAGGACTGTAGTTTTCAAATAATTTTCTTTGTCTGTTCTTCCGTACCGTTATCTTCATTCGGAGTACCTACCTTACCTCGCTTTCATACTGTATTTTTAACCCTTCAAAAGGGTTAAAGCCGATTGAAAGGCTGGTCTGAATGTTCAAGCTTGATAGTGTTCCGGTAAAATGACCTCATTTGGTTTGGGACTATATCAGAAAGGAATTTCAAGAGTTATATTGTTTATCGATTTGCCGCTCAATCGACCATTGCCAAATTCAACATGATTTATCCAGGTGGACAATGTGTCCTTATGGAAATATTTCTGTAAAGTTTAAAGGTTTTGCTATTCAACAAAACTTATGCGCAGACATGTTCATCTATTCGTCGCATTGCAGGAAATATTTATCCAGTTGTTTTCCAGTTGATAGTGATCCTCTATCGAGGCTCAGGCATGAATTCGTGTAATCCCTGCACCAAGAAATGAAGACATGAACGGATAAATTATATTGGATAGCCGAGTGGATCAGGGAAGATCGGTGGGAACGGATACGTAAACACTATATTTTCACCAGCATAGCAAAATATACATGGTGGATACTGGCCCAAAGCTTCCATATAAGTATGTATATTCATCCTTGGAGTCTTGAAATGACAATAGCCTCAATGTTGCTGCTTTGGAGGTTATTTTACTTTCATTTCCCCATTCTTTTCTAGGCAGCACTCACTCAGGGTTACACTACAGTTCGCCCTTTTGTATTCACCAGTTCTCAGAACCCCTACTGCTCACCAGTAAACAACTGAAAAACGGTCGGTCACGCGGCTCCGACGCTTCTCCGCCCCGCCGCTTTTCGGAGAACGCCAACTGAAACCGCTTCCTTATTCGACTCAACACTTGATGACAATTTCTCGACGTTTTTTTTCTATCAATGAGTGTTGCAGCGTAATGTTGTTGTTGCCGTAAATTCTGACGCACCTACGTTTTTCTTTGTGGAAAATTTATTAGATTTCCTCGAGCGCTTTTTTCTTGTAATTAGGGAAGTAGCTGTTGTGGTCGCTCACGTCGCGTTATCACTGGGCGAAAGTGCCTATTTGTAGTTGTTCTGGAGAGTATGAAAACGGATGAGAAAACCTTTCGATTTGAAAAAAAAGACTTTCTCGATGAGGTTATTATGTTCAGAGTTTTAACTCACTATTTACTATGTACTCATTCACTTAGATAGTAAATAAGTGGATAAATAAATAACTAAATAAATGAATAAACAAATAATACATTATTAAAGCTCTTATAGAATGAATGGGAGTTTATGTACTATGCTTAATTGATCTCAATCAAGCTCACATCACCATTTTCTTAACAAATATCCAACTCTGAAGGAATAATCCGAGTCCAGAAAATTCCCATACTTGTCTATGTAGTTCTTGTCATTTTTTTCATGTTCAATAATTTTCTGGATGAAAAATTTGGAAAAATAACATTTGACCATTTTTTGAAAAATCATTTTTTCGTATAACCATTGGTAATTTTATAGCCACGGAAATTCTTATGCACCTACATGGATAAACTTGTCCTGGGCTCGTATCCCACTAAGTGAAGATGGAGTAGGTCGTTGGTCGCTATCAATTAGAAATTAGCTGGACAAAGATGGCTTGCTATGAAGCGAGAGGATACTCATATCCATTGACATGTTCTTATTGTATAGCAGATTCACTGAACTACACTAGCATATCCGCTATAGCGCGTTCTGTCGGACCGGATAGAGTAAATTGGATACAACTCCTGCTACTTTTCCACACGTCCTTCGTGAAAATGTCCCAATGTTCTTTCATATCAGCACAAGGATTTTTTGTTGTTCATAGTTAGTGCATTCCTTGTTTTACAACTGTAAAAACGATGAGTTACAGGAGAAAAAAATTATCTACAACATTTTTTTATGTCCACTGTCCTTTTCTTGCTTAATACCGCAGATTCCTTCGGCTATTAATAGCTGTTCTTGCGATGTTCTTCTTATCTACGTTCTTTTCATTTAGACTATATATTCGAGTCATGTTTTGATAACGGAAGGGGAGCAACTAGTCATATTTTAAACAAAAGATGCACAAAACGCGCATGCAACAACACCGAAGCTGTGATTAGTAAATCTTTCATAATAATAAGTTCTCATCATTGTCTCGGCCTAGGTAAACCTAAGGTTATCACGCATGGGTGGAGGCAATTTGGAGTATTTATTCTAATTTGTGCCCAAAAATGATTCTTTGCTATTTTTCTACCAATAAACACAATATGAAGGTTTAATTTGTAAGTAGACCATTGTGGGACGCCTGAATTCAGTGGCAATCCAGAAAAAAATTGAAGAAATCGCAGAAAACTCGGGGCATTTTTACACAAGCACTGTTCTAGCACTGTCAAATGTGGTCCCAGTAGAAAGAAAACTACAACCAATGGACTAAGATGACCATAGTTCACGGTGAAGAACACTGGGCACTATAATCAGCACCGAATATCGTATTACTTTGAACTTTTTTACCTCTTATTTTATTCTCGAATTTCACAGTGTTTTTTTTGTTGCTTCAATAAATAGCATTGCTATTAAGCGGAGTTTATGCAGAAGAAGTGGCCAAAGGACAACTAGAAAGTGGAGTAACAGATCCCAATTAGGCTTCAATTTGCCCGTAGAAACACCCCAGTTTCGCCACGGGAATCGCCCAGCTTCCACAAGAAAGCCCCCGCCTTCACCCCGTTGGGCCTCGCTGGGCCCATGAGTAGCCGTGGTGAGCCGTCCTTTTGCTGAAGGATAACACACCGAATTTGAATTGTGGGTTAACGTTTTGCCAGCGTGGCCTAGAACTTCCGAGTAGATACATTCAAAATGAAATGTTCAAGATAGAATTTGTAAGTGGAAAATTATGTCCCAAGCTTATAGTAGTACATTCCTGGAGTGAAGATAAGAAGAGATGTGAAATTCCTCGATAGCTGTAGTTCTTTATCAAATATTCCATTTTTCGAACTGCTCCCTAAATTCAAGAAGAATATATGTGACTTTGACCCTCCAAGCTTTGACAAAGGTTACGACTCCGAAACATTAGTTGGAATGAAGATAAATAATTTAACATCGCCCTTAAGGTTAATGGAGAAAAATGTGACAAACTTTTTGACCCGCATCCTATAAATATGACATTGAAAACCAAAACATAGTAGGCTTATCCTGATCGGATCCCTGCTCGAAGTAACTCTACTAAGCTACCTGCTGGACTAATTGAACGATTTCGTTTCAATTCATTATGAAGTGTATATTTTGGTAATTTCTAGCAGACCCCTCTGACAGCATTGGTCTAACGTACAAACCCCTTAGACACGTTCCATACGAGACTGCTCCCGTCTCGGCCCTGGACGATCCACTCAGAACAACTTTTTGCTCGCAGCCGGATGAATCCTGCACAAACTTCTGCAAGTGTGGCGAGGTGTGCATCGGTACAATGTGCTGGGGCGATTACGTAGAGCCGTCCACTGTTCACCACCTCACCCCTCGCCGTCTGCCCGTCTGCGCCTCCGTCGGCATTCAAATTTCGAATCGCCTCGTTTTTCTAGCGCGGTTTTATCGCGGCGGCAAGGCGGTACCAGTCGGCGACTAGCTCCGCCCGGAGCTAGGGACGTCGCCGGCGATCCCGACAGCCCGTCTGCTGCTGCAGCCAGCACTCGGCTGCTGCGGCCGCGATCCGGCCCTGCGTCCCAGAAAGAGCAGCGGCCACTAATCGCCGCTGAACGAGTGGCGAATGGGTGCAGAGGCATCTTTGGAGGCACCGAAATGGGCGCAGTTTCTGGGTAATCCAGGACTTTTTGGGTTTTAGGATTTTTCAGGATTTCAGGATATAGGCAGTTGTCTAGCCACTGCAGTGCATGTTGAGAATGAGAGGATTTTGCAATATTCTCGCCCTGGCTCGTAGAAAAACCCGCCATCTTACTATTATAATATCTATTTTTTGGCGATTTCATGGATTTCTCTCACATTGTCATCTACTCCTTGCTTAACTTAGGAACTTAGCTCAAAAGCGAAAGATCTCTGGAGCTCTGTGCCTCCCTTCCAAAAAAATAGTACCTAGACGAACGCCCACATTTCAAGAGACCATATGAGTTCCCCACTCATAACCCGAGGATATTATTGGTGTAGACCACTTGCGTGGGAGTAGATAAACAACGAAAGAAAAAAAAATGAATTGCCTACTGTACCCACTTAAAGATCGATGAGTTTTCATGAAATATAGTGCAATCCACTCGTTACCTACATATTTTATAGGTCAGCCAGACCTTTAGAATTAGTACAGGATCAGTCGAAGCATTGCCCCTGCGCGAACTGGATGTTCTATGGAACTGAAGAGTTTTGACAATATGGTAATGTCAATGATGTTTGACCGAATCGAATAAATGAATATAGTAAAACTCAAGAATTCAAAGAAAATTTTGGAAAGAATAAAATTTACTGCAACCTCTCCAATGCCCACAAATTTTCAGTAAAGGACCTAGCTTAAGTTGTAATAGTGTAAGTTTTTAGCAACCGGATGATTATAATCCTGAATTTTAGGTATTGAGTTAATATGGAGTCAGTTTACGGTTTTAGTTGGTTTACATGACTTTACTCATCCAGAAGATAGTCAATAATAATAGTATAGAACAATAGTAGGAAACTACGTAATTCAACCGTAAATATGGGATAAATAAGTGTGGTAAGAAAACATTTAAAGTAAAATGATCGCTTTTTCTGGCCGGTGGTGACCTATCACTTAGGCAAGGAAAAACCCCTGATTTTTCGATTTTGAATATCTACAATGCCTTCTCTTTCTCTCTCTTTTTCTCTCTCTCTCTTTCTTTCTTTCTCTTTCTCTCTCTCTCTCTCTCTCTCTCTCTCTCTCTCTCCAAAATCTTTACCTTCCGATATCCGTCTATGTGTTTATTTAAACAACAAGCTAATGAAGGTCTGCTTCTATATAAAACCAATGTCTCATCTGTCTGGATGTGAGCTATCTGAGTGATTTACGTCCACGACTTTGTCCGCAATCACGACTGCAACACGGTATCAGCCGGCTAACCAGCCGATTAACCAGCGTGGAAAGGAGCGGCAGGATGCGTTTGGTAGGAGATTCTACTAAGTGACAGTAGGAAAAAATCAAAATGGACGGAATCACTCCACATACATATTAGAAAATACAGAGGAAAGTGTGAAAACTACATCGAACCAGCTGATTAGCCGACAGATAACGCGCCACAGTCGTATTTGCAGACAAAAACACAGACGCACTCCTTGAGCTACCTGACTGCACAGTCCTTTTCGAAAAGTTGAACGGATCCCATGACTGTAAAATCGCAGGCCTGAATGATAGAGGCGGAGAGAGCACGTAGCAAAGGAGAGGGTCGAGTGGGTCCCGCAACGCAAGTAGAGCGGATCTTACGGTTCATATGGCCAAGGACGCTATATCCGTGCACGGATCTAATTTTGTTAAAGCTTCAAAAATTTTTTAAAGGATTCCCTATAATGGATTAAATAATACGATTATCGATCTTATGGAAGAAAAATCTGAAACTCGAAAAAGTTGCGAAACAATTCACCATGTGTTGCCGCTTTTTCCTCGCCGAGCAATTTCATCAACACGATTTTCGTACCATCCAAAAAAGCAGGGATCACATGACATTTTTAGCGGCAATATATCCGCGCCATTTGCATGGCACTGCACAAATAGTACGGTTTGCACGGATCGACACATGACGGCTCCCGAAAAAAAAAAAGAAAAACGTGCTGGGCAAAAAGATTTTTTAAGTTACCACCAATCGATACCTGCCATTTCGTCTAAAAATTATAGGCATAGCAGTAGTTTGCAGGGAGTACAATATATACGCTATGGGAAAAAATTAAAGGGAATTCTCCGTAGATTTTTTTCAGTTTTTTTTAAGGAACGCCCTTCTTTCTCCTCTCCAAAATTCTCCAGAAGTTTCCCCGTACACTTTTTGGTCCTTCTGCCCTAATTTGGACAATTTAAAAAGAAAAAAAAAACTTAGCTGTTTTGGAAGGTAGTCTATTTAATTACTACTACTTAGGTCTAACTATTTTTTGAAAATTATTACTGGTTAATGTTTAACAGTTAGTAAAATACAAATATAACTTTAAAAATAGAACATTTAGAGTTAAAAATGGCTTTAGGAAACTAGGAAATCCCTATGAAAATCCGGAGCCTGAACGGATGGGCTAAAATTCAAAGGTTTTCCAAATAATCGATATGTATATTTTAGCCAGCAAAGCATACAACTGATCAAGATGAAGCCACGCCTAGTATAAACCCACAAACAGATCCACAACATTGCGAGATTGGAGGATTTCCAAGGATAGGAGCAGGGCTACCAGCAGAGATATGCCCTGAGGCCTGGGATTGACCCCGCCCACTGATAAAAAATTCCTAATGCTGTTCAGAAGAAGTGTTGCTAAGCGACCCTTCCGGCTCCAACTGCATTTATTTGGAAAAATCCGTTGACACCGCTTGACACTACCGATCGATTATCGATCGACTATCGATCACGAATGCGTGCTCGTGGTTTCCACGACTATCCCTTGTTTTTCCGTTCAGACAATCAGCATCCGGAAGTGTGTCAGCATTTTCTGGGGCAAGTCAGCAAAACTTCACGTTTTTGGGTCAAGGAGAGCGCTCAAGTCCACTAATTGCCTAAAGATAAGTTATCCTTTGCCTTGTCCTAGTTTTCTGGATCAGTCATGGCACTGGATTGCTGTAAAAATTCCACCCCAGCCATGGAAATGGACCACTGTACTCATTCCGGGAATCCACGCTGGGGCTAGTGTAGCAGAATCCAGTAACGATGCCTCTTCAACGATTTTCTCACAGAGCGGATGGATGAGAGGATTATGATATGCCATTAAACACACGACTGGTATAGTGTCCGATAAGGATTGAAGGGGATTTGGTCAGCATTTACCTTTGAAACAACACGTTTTTCCGGCAAAAGGGCAACGGATTACTATGGAGCTCTTCGTAATGATACTGCAGATCAGAGAATGTGGGCGAAAAATTCATGGAAATTATGGTTAGGACATACTTAAGGACTATTCCCTTCTGGATTTGTCCTTTGACATTTTGCTTTCCCCGCCCCCTTTTCCTTAGAAGCTTTCATTTCCTTTCCATTTTTTGATAGGAATTTCTACCTCTCAAGAGGAAAAGATCCTTCTGAGACAATCTTCCTGAAATTCACGTGATTTAGAACTTTGAAAACCATGTAAGAAACAGCTGAAAAACGCCTGTCGTTAACATGGGCGCCAATAACTCTACCCTGGGTAACCTCGATGACGCCCGTCCCCAATCTGTTCAAAGGTTTAGATGAAAAACCATCCCCCTCGAACTGCTTACATAAAAAGACTACCCACGGCGAACGTGTTAACACTCTTCAGATTTACCCATCGCTAACGTGGGCGCCAATAAGTTCACCCTGGGTAACCTCAATACCGCCCGTCTCCGATCTGTTCGAAGGTTTACATGAGAAACCAATCACCCGGAACTTCTGATACTGCTTGCATCAAGAGATTTCCCACCGTAAAAGTGCTAACACTCTCAAATTTACCCATCGTTAACGTGGGCGCCAATAGGTTTACCCTGGGTAACCTTAATGATATACAAAGACCCTGCCCAGGTAGAGAACGGGGTAAACTTGTTGACCCCAGGTCAAGCGATGGGTAAGTTAGGGAGTGTGAACAATCCCGAGTAATCTCAACGGTGCATACAGCCCCCTGGAGGTCAATGCAGCCTACAGGATTCATCGAGGGTTAACTTAACGAGTAAATCTTTCCTACAAAGATTCATGGACAGCGCTCTACACAGGTTAGAGTAAAAATAGCTTTGTCCTGAAAGACTGATAAATACCCTCCCTGTGATATATGTATACCTTATAAGGACTTTGGATGCTAGGATGACCAAGGGTAACAGCACAGAGCCCAGATGAATTATTGAGGTGACCGTGGTAAACTCGTTAACGTGCACAAATTTAACCTTTACCCGGCAACCATCAACATGTTTACCCATACGTGACGTTGTCCATGACCATCTGCTAATCTACCCATTGGTGATCATACCCAGGAGTGTACCCATCCTTCCCATCCTTTTATCTTTGCCTTATCCTTTAATCTCAGCCATCCTTCCAATGATGCATCGGGATCCAGGGTAAGAAGCGACCGACCTCTATGTATTTCGTCACTTCGAGGACGGAAATATGTCCAATATACGGTCAATATTTCGTATCCAGAAATAATAGACGCATCCTGAAGTGGTTCGCTGAAGCAAAACATGCTAATCAAGTGAGCTGATAACAGCCATGGTTGAGTGCTCCTCCTTTTTACTTTCGAGGTCCATAAATCCTAGAAAAATTCCCTGAAACCTTCGTTAATCGTAGGTCGCGATTTCCTAGCTTTGAATGCCTTGAATGTTGACTATTCCTAGTTCAGAATATAGCCCTCAAAGTCTAAACACGCTCGTCAGGTAGTGTGAAGTACGAGTTGCGGAGTTGCTGCTCCCGATCATCAATCGAACCGTTCGTTGGTCGGCAAAAAACTCCTCACATGCGATGTATGTACGCCGGCGCTGCAAAGAGTGCAGCTGCACTTCTCATGGTCGTTAAAGGTGGGGCCATCACCGAGTTAGCGGACGGCGGGCGTTAGTGTGATTCGTTGCAGGTCTCATGGAGGAAGTACATAGACTCTGAAGGCCTTGGAAATGGAACCCGGAAGGAGTGGGTCCAGGAGGATGAACGGGGCATTGCATAGGCCCGAAGCTGTTCAAAAATATGGGAAAACTGCACAAAACTGTGTATATTACTTGACATGGCCCTGTAATTCCCTTGAAAAAAAGGGATCAAAAGGCCGCATTACCCCAGGAATTATAACTTTCAGAATATTATATTATAGAATTCCGCCCTTTCTGACCTGTGGCATCTCGACTAGTGTCCTTCTGCAGATTTCTGGATGTTCCCATCTTTTCTGGATTCGAATACAGTCACTAGATCTCACGGAAAAAAAGTTGGCCATATATCAGCGAAAAGTATGGCATTAACTGGCTAGAATATTCTACAATAATGGAAACACATATCATTTACCATTTTCATATTTATTATTTTACTTTTATTATTATATCTTTATTCATGACCTTAATTCACTTATTTCTTTATTTTATTTTGTTTTATTTACAAGTAATTTTATCCTTGGGTCAGAAAATTAGCCATAGTTCACAGAATTCACCCAAGGAACCCTAGCCACTGTCTAGAATCCGTAAAACCCCGGAGCGGTTAGCTTTCCCATGGTTTCTAAGTGTAATAAGAACCAAATCCACGAACATCTGTATCCAAATAGTCTCGGATTATTCAAAGGTCAAGAGAACAAAACTAAAAAGTGATCAGACTTAGGACAACTAGCACAAATTCTGTTAACTTTTCATTTCTTTTTCTTTAAATACTTATTAATTACTTGATTATTAATTAGTTACTCACTTTACTTGATTATTCAAATGGGAATTATTATTATAATTTGAATGCGTTGGTGAAGAAATATTTCTAGAAACTGTGAACTCATTTTTTAAAACAATATGGTAAAATGGGCACTAATGGGAATTACTTAGGTAGTTTTTTTTTCATTTTTATGGTGGTTATTTTACAGATTAGTGGCAATTATTTGTGAAGAATTAAATTAGTTTTCCAACTGTATAAATAGTAGATCAATTTTAAGATTGTTATTTAATTGCACGTGTATTTATTTACTTAGAACATATTAATCATCTCCTACAATCCTGTTATGGTTAAGGATGTTTTTCTACAAACCCGGTAGGAAAAAACTCATATCCATTGCCAGAAATAACCTTTTCACAATGTAATTGTGAACTTTTTACATAGGAATGATGAATCCAGACGGAGTTTCGAAACGCTTCACGTGAACTTCACGTGAATGTTCCATGACTGAGCCGTTTTAAATGTAATTACAGAATCAAAAATCGCTTCCAATTTTCTAGTACGTAAACAACCTGTAAATTAACAGGGGTGATGATGTAGAACTGGGACGGGGTAGTGGAAAAAATGGCAATGAAATTTTAAAATATTCAGTAATACAAAAAATATATAATATATCTAACATACAAAAGTGTAAATACACTGAATTACTCAAATATTCAGGTTTACTTGTATGTATCTATGTAGGTAACTGGTAGAGAAATTTCGCTTGTAGCCGAACACTAACGTTCTATGAGCTATCGAACAGCATGAAACCCTGAATGGGTCAAGATAAATCTAATACTATGAAGTTCATTTGACAAAATTACCCCATCCAGCATAATTCTACAGACCTTTCCAGCATCCTGTTCGGCTATAAGCGATCTACAGAGCGGTCGTGGCGATGACTCACGCACTGCAGGTGTTTGTTTAAGAACAAATTCGACTTTTTCGCAGCTTTTGACATGATATCGTATTACAGTCGATTCATTTCGTACACAAATTCCATGGGCGAGCGCGTAGTTTTTCGGCGGCTAGTAGCGATAGTGGAACAACTTTGCTGAGCACATGCTGACAGTGAAAAGACCTGTTAGTGAGGGGAATTTCACGTGAATTACTCATTTATCTACAGCAGTTTATCAGCTATTACAGGGTATTACCTATAGGTTAGGTACTATTACATGGCATATTAGTTTAATACAATAATTATCGTAAATTTATGAGAGATACGAGATCACAGCTCCATACTTGATTAAGAAAACCTTTGGATCGCGACATCATGTAAAAAAAAATTTCTGTACAAGACTAGATATTAGACCATATCTAAGGAACTGAATGCGTCATTGAGATTATCCAGAGTAAATGCGTTGACGCCCGTGCTAAAGGTGGAAAACTTGCCTTGTGTTGACACGTTTACCCTGGGTAATCTTAATGATGCGGCCAAAGAAGTCCGAGGGTCCTAAGCCCATTCAATTTCCGAGTAAATTCCAGGGAATTTCCGCTCGGCTGCAGCTTTTTGCGAAGTTTCTCATAGTGAGCGGGAGTTGGCGGCTGAATTTCCAACCCTTGACCAGTGGAGGTGGACATGGATGCATAACTTAGATTACCCAAGGTAAATTTGTTTGCGGTACTGGTAACGATGGGTTGATTTATGCGATGTTGACACGCTTACCCTGGGTAACCTCGATAATGCATGAGACTGGTGATCCAAATTAGAAGGACGGATAGGTAAGTACCGCATAACCCATGCAGTAAAGGACAAGTTCTGCCGATTCACCTGCTACATGAAAGGACCACGATTTTTGGAATCACTGGCCTATTTGCTAAGGGAATGATAAGCCACACGTAAATTTTGGGTAAGTCTCTGGTAAATAAAAGGCTCCATTCAAATCCCAGATAAATTTCCCTCATTTTCATGCCACAGCTCCCCTAGGAAATTCTGCAAGGGTAAAAATTGAATTACCAGGAACATCGGAAGACCTTGGTCGTCTGATCTATACCTAATAAAAGCTAGGATATTTTTTTCCAGGATCATCTCAAGTCAAAAATAACAAATGAAAGAATTTACCTAGACCCATAACTCTAAAAAACTGCTCATGAGCCCCTGGGTAAGGGTACTAACCCCAGGAACCGAATGCATCATTGGGATTACCCATGGTGAATGTGTCAACACCAGACAAATTTATTCATCGTTAGCACAATCATTAACCCGTTTACCCTGGGTAATCTGTGCGTGGCATGTTGGCTCAGCACTTTCGATAGCGTCAACAACACACAAATTTATCACTAACACGTTTACCCTGGGTAATCTGAAAGTGGCATGCCCGCTCAGAACTCTCTCCTTTAAAGCGGTTCCGGGACTTTTTCGGGAGCTTGAGCTTGGCACAGAAAGGTTTCATAATGTGATGCAATCCATGCTAACACTAGGTGGGTGTCTAAGGTTTGGTCTTTGATCTTCAATCTGGATTTAATTTAAATGTACAACGCAGGAAAAACCTAGAACTTCACGATAGAAAAATTAAGTGGTCCAGGATGCCTCAGCGCTATTTTGGAATGGTAAGGGTCATATGAAAAGAGGGATCCACAAAAATTTCAATCCAGAATTTTAATAACAAATAAGATACAATGCTATTGGTTCGTTTCAGTTCAAACTGAGCTGACCTAATCCCAAGATATGGGTTCCTGTTCGGCTATTAGCGGTTGCCCTTGCGTGTCACCCTGACATAAACGCATCCAGGAACTTAGCATCCGTGCCTAGGTATCCGAAAGCTGACGCGTTCGTCGTCGCCGTCGTACCAGGCGTGCGGCTAACGGCGACGACACGACGTTGTATTCTGGTGGCCGGCACGGTTCACACGGTGCTGGTCAGTAGCTGGCTGAGTCAGCAGCATGTTCGAAGCGCCGCTGCAACCACAGTATGACGCAGCCGCCGTAGAGTCGTCGTCGTCGTCGGATCAATAGCACTGGCCGGCACAATCGGCACCGGCCGATGGCTTCGGAATGATAATTTCGGAGCTGGTGTAGCCGACGGCATCTTCAGAGGTTGACTGACCCGCTGGATTCTTTCCAGAACCTAGGGTTAACATAGAAGCGGTCAGGAAGTCACCAGAGGCTCAGGAATGGGTAAGACAGGTTGCCCTAGACTCTAAGCCCACTGGTGCTAGTCTAAGGACCTCGAAGTGGGATTCCATGACTTGACCCCATTACCTGACCCCTTCTGAATTGGGTCAACAAACCCCAAAGAATCCCCGTGACCCAGTGATCCCAATAGGTCGTCCCAGTGCCTATTCCACAACAAGGAAGCCAGAATCAACCCGGACAAACTACGAATCCCGCCCACTGAAGTTCTTGTCGCTCCTGTCCCATGACTCAACCAACACACACACACACACACAGCATTGATCCGGAATTCCACAAGTGCATCGTCGAGTCGAGGTTTTTAGACCCGGCTCCAAGGTTATTTTTGGAATCTCCCGGCAAATGGTAGGCAGATTACACTTCTGGAAGCGAACGCTAGCGAGTGAGCCAAATAAGGAAACTGAAATTACAAGTCTGGAATCATTTCTGGATCTGGTGAGATTGATAGCTACCGTGGTGGAGGCCTATAGCCTGGGTAAAAATCATCCAGAAAGGTGAGTCATCTCATCTGGAGAGGCCAGAAGGTGAAGAAATGTACTGATTACGTCATGTCTGAAGTATTTCACAACTGTTCCAGGATGATATTTAGCATTTAATCAATTAAATTATCCAGAAAAAGACTAAATTTTCGAGATTTCTAAGCTAAAGCAAGATTATCTTCACAAGAAGAAAAGTACAGATGTCGTTAATTCCACATGAGCTTGAAAATCCTAGACAAGCACAGGAAAAGCCTGGATCTTTGGAAATTCGCAACTCGAAAGCTGGAAGCAGAAAATTCCGGAAATTCTTGGTTTTTCGAAACCCTACGGCTCATCCTGTCTAGGATTTTCCAGAGTAAAATGAGAAACGATTTCGAAATTCACGGCAAAATTCTAGCGAAAATCTATTCACAACACTGAAAATAGCCGAGAAAACTCACGTTATCCACATCGCCATCGCTCGGAGCCTGTGGAACTTTGACGATTTCGGCCTCTGTAAATATTCCCAATAATGCACTTTTAGTTTTTCTCGAATCGATAATTATCAAAAACCCTGCAGTCTGCAAACTGCAGCCACAGCACAGACACATGCACTCGACGCTGGTCACGCCGCACGCACGCACGTCGGTCGTTGTCCGTCCGTCCGTCGGACCGCAAAACTCGCAGCAGCAGCAGCAACGTTCTCGGCCTGTATCCTGAGCTCACAATTCGCGATCTTTTTGCAGTCGCAATTGAGGTCTCAGGGAGCAGGCTGTTAACTAACTGGCCGGTTGGCTGGCTGGTTGCGAGCTTTTGACCGTCGCAGCAGTTTCACGAGCAAGCAGACGTGGAGGACGAGGACTGTTTGCAAAGAGGCAGAATTCAATGGGTTGTGAGGGTTTTTCCCGAGGTGTTTCAGACCACAATAATGCATTATCGCACAGTGAAAATGCTATTGATCCGCTTAGAAACAGCTGTGGAAAAATTGGCTATAAAAGCGAGGAAAATGGGAGGGAACAGCGATGGAAACGGGGTGATGCGGGCTGGAGACGGTGAGGTTATGGAAAATTGAGCTGATGGATGGAGAATAGCGCTTCTGTAGGTCCGCAGAAATGATGAACATGTCTATGAAGGCGTCCAACAAGCTGCAACCGAGGGCCCCTAGCCGCGGCCCCGTGGTCGATGTCGACGAATCGCGGGTCTGCAGCGTGGCTCCGCACATGGCGCCGGCGACTATAGGCGCCCGTACCGGACACAGTGATACAGTAGGCGGTCGACGAGGAGGCCGAGCGGATGTGTGGCCGACTGCAGCGCCGACGCACGGGGGCCGTCGTTGGGGGCGGGGCGTGGCGGCGGCACCGCCAGCACCCGCACGACCAGGCACCGCCAGCCGCCGCGCCGCGCCAGCGCCGCCGCCGCCACTGCGCCAGCAGCCGCGCAGACCGCCGCTGGGCGGGGGAATACCTGCCCCGACCGGGGAGTGCTGGCGACGGGCCGCACCGACGGGTACAACAAGTACAGCACAGCTGGAACGGATCGAACGCACATATTGGCAGCCGGAAGTTCGAAAAGTGCATCAACAAGGAACTATATCTCCCCCTTCCTCTTAAAGGAATTGCATAGTTTAGCACTTTCCCACGTGGGAATACATACCTAATCAGGATCCCTACACTACCTTCAATGTCCATTTACACTACAGCAAGTTACTCATGCCCTAAATAACTACACCTTAGCACAGGAACAAGTCAGACCAAGATGTCTCACTCTGCTGAATAATTAAAGCTGTCCTTATCGAGAGGGAACTCTATGCTCTGACATGGGTAAATTAGTTTTTTACAGGGTAACCAGGCCACTAAGGCAATCGCCTATTGCTATGCTAACCAAGTTATTAGGTGAAATTCTTCACTCGATGACTTCGAAGAGTCTTCATCCACACTTTCTGGGAACGGACAGCAGACATAGACAATAGGCACCTATGCTGCCTATAATGTCCATCTAAAATACGGTGAATTACTCATGCCGCATAGCATAGGGTAAGCCTGAACCATCATGAGAAAGCGTAAACCTGAACCATGGTTGAAACTAAGCTCACGTTTCACCAAAATTTCAGCTGAAATTTTGAAACACTACCCCTTTACCCCTTAGCCTAATGTGTACACGCGCTGCATGCATCACTGAGATTACCCAGGGTAAACGTATTGACGCTACACAAGCTTGCCCATCGCTGACGTAGGCATTAATAAACTTACCCTGGGTAATACCAATGGTACATCCAGGCACAAGATGCAATTTTTCATTATCTTAGGAAACGCGGCAGAAGTAACCCATGCCAGGTTACTGACGCTACAACTACCCCATGTTTCTCGGAGATCTCTAAATTTGCTCACTTTTTCCCTGTTCAGACAGATATCCCACGTGCATAGGTAAATAAGCATGTAAATAAATAAATAATAAGAGAGCATGGGAACAAGCAACCAACCCTTCTAAGGTAAGGCTAGCTTAGAAGATTTTAGGGTAGAATTTCGTCCGAATCATGCGATAGATTTGGGACTACGGTGTTAGTTACTGAGGTCATGTGCAGAGCAGGAATGCATCATTGAGATTACTCAGGGCAAAACATGGTAACACCCCCTGCTGAACGTGGGTAAATTTGAAGGTCCTCCTAGCACTAACAGTTCCTGTGAGATATAACCGGGAGGTCCCAGCAGATAGTTTGGGTTAGGATTCATAAAACGTTAACCACGCCAAACAATGCTAGTCAACCTAATTGGTTACCGTATACACCGTGTAGGATTAAGAGTCGCAGGACGTAAGGCATGGTTGCTATCCTGGGTTAGGATTTATGGACGCTTACCCAAGCGAAACCAGGTTAGCAAACAAAATTTCACGTCCTGGGTCTCATAACGCTACGTAGTCTAAAGCATAACCAACCACGGTAACCGTCACTGGTTTGCTTGGTTAAAGTTTTAGGCCTGAGGCCGCATGCATCATTGACATAGCACAAACTTTTACACATGGTTAACATGGGCGTCAACACATTTACCCGGGGTATTCTCAATGATGCATCCAGGACCTGGTTTTCCTTGATTTGTCTATGAGTCCTATCGCTGGGTTAACCAACCCATTCGATAATTTTTTTTGAATTTCGTTATAGAGCCGATCAAAATGGGCATGTCAATGCCGGCATTACCAATGAAATTCGGGATACGGCTACGGAGGATCCTCTAATGAAATCTCCTATGGGGAAAAAGAGGAGAACATCCAAAAAAATCTCCATAAGCAGAAAAAAGTTAGCCTGATACAGTGGAACCAAGCAGCTAAAGGGAGGCCTGCTGGTTTCTTTCCAGGAACTGTCCCAGTAACCCCCGAAGGTGTCCTAGCGCCCTTCTTTACCAACTACTACCTCTTCCCCAAACCGGCAACAACATTTGGAGCCATTTACAAGTACAAGTCCCAAAATTTACGCTGTCCAAGCGGCTTTCTTATTCGGCCTCAATGACTCACTCCCTCCTTCGCCCAAGTATCTATAAGCTCAAGTAATGATCGTTCTCTAGCCGTTTTCTCATAGCTCTGGTCACATGATTGGAGCAGACAATGTGGAGGATGACTAACACCACATAATGATGTCAACCAAAGGAAAACACGAAGTCTGGGGAGCTTGGGGCTGGAAGTGACGTTGATTTCCACGGAATTTATGGGATTCCCAGGGGAAAATCTGGTGAATTTAGCGGGGTGGTGTGCTTGTAATAGTACTACTAGTATTACCAGTTGTTTATGTTTGAAATTTCTGGGTTTTAGGATCCTAGGGTTTTCTGGAAAAGCTGCGAAGAACTAGGTGAGCTTGGATATGCTCCTTTAATGGCTGGTTTCCAGCAGCAGCCTGCAAATGCAGCGCTTCATCCGAAAAACCCACATAAGGAATTCGCGTCTGCAACTAAATCTGCACTTGTTTTTACTGACTTCATGTTGTGAGACGTAAGAAGAACCGGAGCCGCACGCCAAGTCCAGTTCCGGAGATGTGTGTGGGGAAAAACGGCAGCGTTTCTTTAAATTCGAACCGGATCGTATGGAAACCAGTTCGACGTACTCACATTAAACTAGACCTGCTCTAAAATTACGATCCGTGCTGGGAGCTGCTGCGGTAAAAAGCCCGGCTGCAAGTGCATGGTGTCCAGAAAAAGCCCAGGACGCCTGCAAACGCTCTGCATCCTGGACGATGCGTGAGACCCCTCTGCAAAGCACTGTGGTCGGTCGGCCGGCTGTCCATCCAGACTTCAGCGCCGTTCATTCCAGCGTACTAGTCAGTCCGGACGAGGAACGCCAGGAATGCTGCTCAACTGGCCCGGAATGTTTGGTTACCGCAAGGCACCACAGGGGACAAACATGTCAGTGGCGCCAGGGTTTTGCAGCTGATTAGGACTCATAATTACCAAAGTGCCAGTAAACCTGGGTTAACCCAAATTTTGTTGGAAAATTTTTATTTTAAACTGGTTCGGGAGCCCAGTACAGAGTGGCGAGCCGCTTGGGTATGATTAGTTGGTAGCCAACGCCCAAAAAAGGTAGTAGCGCCATTTTTGACGGAATTTGGGCTTTTTGGCTAGAAGAGGGGATAATTACAGACATGTATCTCCCCATAATTTAGCTAGATTATTAGTATTATCAAAATAAACAAATAAAACCACCTTTGTGAATTACTGGCCTAAATGCAGTCTAATACCAGAAAAACTCCAGAGAATTATACCTTATTTCGCCTATTCTGATCGCATTTACTTATCTTAGAACAGGGTCCGCATGTATCATTGAGATTACCCAGGGTAAACGTGTTAACATACCCCAAGAGACGTTTACCCTGGGTAAATCCATATGATGCATCCATCCCGAGGAGATAGCTCAAGTTCCTTAGGAATAAATAAAGAATTGCTCCTGGTCATTCATTCACACTCCTCTAGCGGGATCCATGAACGTTCCCGGGAAGGTTGTATGGTCCCCGCCTGTTCAGAACGGACGAGTTTCCCGGTTAGAAATTACCCTACTTCACTTCCTCAACATTCGCTTCATAACCCTGTTGTGACGGATTTCTTAGATGGAATACACCAAATCTTCCCATCAGAAACCCATTCATCCTGGGTTAGCTGGTAGATTAGCCTCTCCCAGGGAATATTCACGAATCCCACCCCTGGGTAACCACATACATAGTTGCTTATCCAAAAGTTTTACCTTCTAAAGGGTTCAGCTCCATCAAAATCTAGCTAAGGGCTTCCGGATTTATTATACTTAACAGTTCTTGCGGTTGTGATCCGTGAATTACCAGGAATGAACAGTTCAACCCTACCATTCCCACCTTGCCGACAGTTATTACAAACCTTCTATTCCAAATCCTAAGGCTTTATTTTTAGGGAGACATAGTATATCCCAAGTCTAAGCCAGGAGCCTCTGGATCGCAACCTCTCGATATATCCAGAAAAAGTTGAAAATACATAGGAAAAAACTTGTCCTAGAAAGTGTAACCTTTACGATTATACAGAGCGAGTCGAAGGATCAGATGAGTCCTCGAAGTTCAGCGAGGAATAAAAAAAGCAGAATAAATAGAGGCGCTGTTGATGAATAGCAGCAGCGGTGTGGTGATCGGACAAAACCTGCGATCGGTGCTGGTTTTTCTCGTGGTCGTGCGGGCTGGCTGTCCCGGCGAGAGGAACGCCGGCGCGGCCAGCAGCGGCCGGGCGCAGCGAGCCGCGGACGGGCGGGCGGGGCAGCCGACGAGGAAGCGAAAAAAGCGAACGCCGGCCGGCCGGGCCGGGGATCGATTCGTCGTCGTGTGGTCGTCGCCGAGAAGCGACGCCACCACGAACGGCGGCGAGGAGGAGGACGCGACGGGGCGGTGGCGGTCAGCGGCAAGGCGGCGACGAAAACAGCTCGCTCTTCGGTCGATCAGCAGCAAAACAGGTGCCGGCTACTCCTGAGACCAAAGGGCAGCCGGGGGAACGGGCGAGCGGGACGGGCGTCGTCGACGACGACGACGGAGCCACTGTGCAGTCAGTGCAAATGCACCCAACGTCGTCATTTCACGTCTTACAGCTTCACTCCTTTAAGGCCTTAACCCTCAGCGCCCTGCTACCTCTCCTCATGCTCCACCTCACCGACACCCTACTCCGGCTATTAGTCCTGCAATCGCCTCGCCTCGCCGCCGGCCGGTGATGGCCGGTGGTGGTGGTCTTGCCCGGCACCGAAAAAAAAAAACGCGGCCGCCGCCGACCACTGGCTCGCACCCGCTGCCCCGTCCGCTTGCACAACATCACACGAAATTGGGGTCAAACCGCTGTGGACAGCTGGGAGGAAAAAAAACTGGGACAAGCGTGGGTGAAATCGCGGTCAATCGCTACGTTTTTCGCAAAGTTTTCTGCAGCGGAGTGGGTCAGCGCGGCTGCTGCTACTGATGTAGGAGCCCTCTTTACCTAATTCTTAGGAGAACAGTCGGGAACACGGGTAGCAGGGGGAGGTGGAGAAGGGGGTGGGGGGTAAAAGGATATTTCGAGGGTCTCTCCCACCCTCTGCAGAACGGTGCAGCTGGCTCCAGTAGGTCCTGGTGTGTTCCAATTTGATTTGAGAGGTTGAAGGCAAATTTAGGTTGAAGGTAGGCCAATGAGGAGTCTTTATGCTTGAGAATCCTCCTTCTAAAGGCCAATGAGGAGTCTTTACGCTTACCCTTCTACGAAGTTTACCTTTCTACGTAGTTCTCACGCCGCTTTTTCGACTTATTTTTCATTTATTTTATTCTTTGCTGTTTTAACTTAGTTATCCAATCAATTTTCTAAGGTAATCTCAATAGAATAGGCACGATTCTGCACTCTTTTAATAGGGAAATGAGTGCAGTTTTCGCGATTTTTGTAATAACAACACTATCAATTTGCCACTAATATGTATAATAGTATCATTGTAAATTAATCGTAATCACGGGAGCTTTTCAGCCACATTTCGTCACAAGACACACTTCTTACTCTGCTTCTAATCGAAAATCGAGTAATGTGTAGAGAAATTAACTACTGATAATGTTAATCAAATAAAATAATATTAGTTTGATCTATGTTTACGAGTAAAATGTTAAATGAAATCAGGTAACGGGTAATAATGAGTGTTTTCTCATATTTGCCTTCGTAACACAGGGAGTGTGTTTTATTTTCGTTCCCTTTGTCCCTAAAATCCTTTCCACCTCCAGGGGAAGGATACCTAGTTGGTGGAAGTTTCAGGATAGAATAGAACAGACTGATTTATTTCTTATTAATGATCTATTTTGTTTTTTCAAATGGTATGATAGGATAAAATGGTTGCAAGTTGCGAATAAATGATCGACCCTGAGTACAGTTGTTGTTTAAGCGGGAGCTCGTTGTATAGTTCCCCTTATTCTAAGAAAAAATCAGCGAGCTTACTGGCAAAGGCTAGGCGGCTATAGCTCCCAGATGAAAAATGACAAGGACGAGTTTCCGATGGTAACAACAATCTAAGATCAGAGAATAGTACTAACAGAAATGGAGCAATTAAAAGTCGTACAACTGCACAGTATCCTAAGTCACCTGGGGAGAAAATGGGCGTGGCTCAGGCGTGGGAACAGTACATGAAAGCTGGAAAATTTATTCGAGATCGACGTCACAGAATGTCTATGATGGCACAGATTATCTTTCAGCCAAATATCTTGCCTTTGTTACCTTTGAATTTCGTGGTATTAAACAGCGTATTTCATACCATTAAACAATGTATAATTAATATGCAGGTAGAATGGTATTTTGTAAATATTCTCTCATCAATCGACTATCTTTTTTTTGAGCTCCTTCGAGTGCATTTGAATGAAAAAATGAATTAAACCTTCTTTCTACAAACTACCACGGCATGTTCATGTTGGGTAACTGAACTCCCCAGCTCCATTTTTCGACCATATGTATGAACAAAAATCCTGGTATTCAAATGTTGTAATGATATATTAAAAAATTAGGAAGGCACATCCTCACATTACTAGGTAAGGGTCAAAAGCAGGAAAAATTGCTTTCATACGGTCTTTCTCTATGACTAAAAAGTGATGTTAAGCTTTCCTAGCTAGTAGTCGAACAGTGGTTCGCGCGACGTTTCGGCGTTACTACTTCCGAACAACAATTTTGAATGGAAATCAATGATAATTCAATATACAAGCATTTTTGGAGCACCAGAAATGGCTACATAGTGTATAGAATAGATAAATATCCGTTGTTCTACTGGTTTTTCTTCTTTTTGTCATGGTAAAATTTCTGTAAAAACCCTCTATACCCTGGTTCTATCTTATCTCTAGATAAAGGGAAGAGAAGAATAGAGCATGATAAAAAGATTCCTGGACATTAACGGGATTCTCTTTTATTTCCTATGGATATGGAAAATTTTGACCAATGATGGTAGACGTTTAGATCTTCATTTGTAGGGTCGGCACTGACTTTTTTGGCTCCAGAATTACCTGCTTCGAAATTCATGGAGATGTCCAGCACTAAACATAGGGTTTATACTAACTGGCGTTCCTTCTGGCAAAATGTTCATTCTCTCGAAACTGTGCCAGAAGGTCTTGAGCTCGACAATGGAACTCCTCATATGGTTCTGTTTAAAATCCCCGGTAGTCCTATAAAAAACCCAGGAAAGAAGAAAGAAGTGGTATCTCATGTTTGGCACGTCCATTCTAACGTACACTGACTTCGAATTGCGAAATAATTGCTCTTAATTTTCCATACCTTACGTTCACTACAAATTTTTTCGCAAATCAACCCACCCCCTCCCCACTCCCCTCCTCCCACTCCCCAACCACCGGATAAAATCGTTTATCGCAGCCTTTTGTAAGACTATAAACTGTAGCTTCTATACGAATGACCACAATTTTTCTCTATAAACCTTCAAGAAATTTTGAGAAGGCACTCCTCAGAATTTTTCGGCTGAATGGCATATCGACATGACACCATAATCATAGGGAAGTCAAAACAGCACATTTTCATCAATTTAATCAAGCATAGCACGGATATTTCCAGAAATTGAAGCCTGTATTCTAGAAATAGACACCAAATGCCCTGTCACATAGAATGTAAGCTCCTTATCTAACTAAATTTGGAAAATCTTCAAAAAATCACGCGTTAAGATAGCCCACAGCACTTAGCTAAATCGAATATTCGTGGGATTCATGCGACAGTCTCGTATCGCTTAATTAAGGAGCACATGTGGCGTCATTCTGAGCAGGCGAACATTTTCAAGGACTAAAAGTACAGTAAAGATCAGCAGAGCGGACTGCGAAAAAACAAAAAACCAACTCTTCGGGCGTTTTTTGTCGTCGTCGTGCATTTGCAGCCGTTGCAGATGCCATCGTGCAGCGGCAAAAAAGCGCCGAGAGCGCTATTTCCCTCACATCGATTCGAAAAAGACCGGAGAAAAAGGATCGATTTTTGTTCTCGGGGAAATGTTTGCAGTACACAGCTACTGTGTGAGTAGCTAATCATTTCAGGGCTGTTTTGACATCTTTTAGAATCTCTTGCAGAATCTTCCACGAAAAAAATTTGCAAACTCATCTCTGATCTGATCTACGCCAGGATTTTGTCCATTTCACTCCTAGGCTCAGTTTATCCTGCTCAACTCCAAACACAATGCACTATGATGGTGTTTTATCATCACTAGGAATTAACCACGTCACTCTGCAATTTGACCGCAGTGACGTCGATGCCATTTTCAGGCTACTGGAAATGTTAATGATCAGAAGTGCAGATCCTGCAGCAGCAAACTGTCTCACTGGAAAATATCACCCACATCATCTCTGCAAACGGGAATGAGCGTCATGATAGGGATGGATTGTGCTTCCTGGCATGGACCAAATCTGCTCCTTAATAGGCTTTTTACTGCTAAAGATCCTAATCAGTTCGAGATCCTGGATTCATTTCCGATGATCAAGTACATATGCTTTGGCAAACACTGGGACGTGGTAGTACGACTTGTAACAGCAAGGTTTCCAAGGTCTGAACTTCCAGCATTTATCCCCGAAGAATCCCAGGGTACTGCTGTGTGCAATTCCACTGGGTGAAAGGAACTGTGGTGAGACGTGTAGGCTCAGTGTCAATTACGAAGTTGGGCTGGATGAGAGAATTGTTCGCAAACATGCGAATCAGCTCCGTTTCCGTGAGGAAAAATGTCACAAAGAAGGAAGTGATACGCGGAAGGAGCTGCTGGAAGTATTAGCAACAGAAGACGCCTACAAGAGGCAAGGAAACAACGACGAGCCTAATCCGGACCGAGTCCTACCGAATGCGCGTCTACCAACCGAATCCGACCCAACATCCACCGCACCACCGACCCAAGGACCACCCCCATCAACGCTAAGAAGATCCACAAGAATCCGAAGACCTGTCCAGAGATTCAATCCATCGCCTGCATTTATTTATTTATTATTTCAAAGCGGACTAATGTCACGCGTACAGTACAAGTAATACAAATCAGTACACAGCACATCTGAAAGATTGCTGAGGTTACAATGTAAGATGTGTTGGTATTCGAATAATACGTGAACAGGGAAGCATCTACTGCTGTGCCTTCAGCCGATGGTCAAGGTACAGTTTAAATCTGTTGACAGACATGTTTAGTACACCATCTCTTAGCAAGGGAGTGAACAATCCGATAGTTCTGTGCGAGAAAAATTTTGATCTGATTTGACTTTTAGCTACTGATTCGGGAAGTCTTAAGCCGCCACTTCTGCTAGTTGTTCTGGGAGCAAACATGAAGAATTCGGTAGCGTTAATGTCGTGCCAGTTAAAATTTTATACATCATTACTAAGTCATTTTTGTCCTCCTACTTCTGAGCGTTGCCAACCCTAGTTGTTTCGATCTTTCTGTCGAATTTGGTATTGAGGAATAGTCTATCCCAGAGCACCTCATAAATACTTTACGAGTGAAGTTGTTCTGTACACTTTCCAATAGATCGATATCTTTCTGTTTATAGGGGTTGAATACCGTAGTCCCACTTTCCATTATCGGACGAATGTACGTTTTGTACGATCGGATTAATTTTGTTAATTGTACAAGATTTTCGTTGTTTTGTTCGTTCGTTCCATAGGTTATTCCTAACTGTTCAATAGTATAGTTTTCCGTGCTAACTATCTTAGTGGGGGAGGTGTTGAGGCTGATTGGGAGATGCCAGAAAGTGGTTCTCTTATCGGCAGGCAGGGGGCTGATGATCTCCCTGGGGGGTGGTGTGAAAATCTCCCGTCCGGATACATGTAAGCAAGTGCAATGGCGCGAAACAGAGGTGTATATAAGGCCTTCGTCCGGGGCCTTAGGTATGTTCCGAGAGGAGTTAGCCGAGAAGCCGCAGCCGTCCCCGTCCTTGTAGTGTAGCAGCTCTACCCTACTAATAAACGCCTAGTATTATGGCTGTTCTACAGTGGTGGAATAGTGTGCACCATCGACAGTAAGAGAGTGTTGGAAACAAGTAGTTGAGGTTAGGGGTTGCAAGGAAGAGGCCCTAGAGAGATAAAGGCTTGTGTTCCCGGACACAAACGGGGAAACAACAAAAACCAACGAGCCGACCATTGTTAGAATATGGTACAACAAGGTATGTAATGTATAGGTATAGAAACTTCCTGAACTTCTGCCTTTGCGTTTAACCAGCCAGTCAAATCGCAGGGTTGGAATTTTTTTTTCACGGTGTAAGAGCAACTACAGTGAGCTCCAAACGGTCGTAGACAAGGGGCGGGACCGCGGCGCGGACACTCTGGTTGTCTGCTGCAGCTCCCGAAGCAGCGGGTGATCACGACGTCTCAGTTCTCCTCCGTGTCTCTGCCCAGCTGGCCCGCTGCCTCGATGCAAAAGACAACCAAAGTGCCCGCGCCTTGCCTACGACTGTTTGGAGTTTACTGTAACTTGGGAATCGCATCCGATTCCACCCTTTTACGCTCATAAGCAGGCAAACTTAGCGAATTTAGAGTTCCGGCACCGAACACCAAAAAATAAGCTCTTCAGCTGGCATTGCACGGCATCCTTCCGAGAAACGGCTCTTAAAATTTTTACCGCTTCTGTATTACGGTGTTTTAATTTTACTGCTCTACTCCTAAGCAAGTTGCTCAAATACAAGACAGGAAGCAACTATTACTATAGCAACTAGTACTGATGCCCAAATACGGTGTCATTCTTGGAAGAGCTACTTCATGACCACCAAAAACATCTGGCACTATACTGCACTACTTTACAGTATCTAACTTACAGTATCTGCCCTCCCTCGCATTTTGCATGAAATCACAGAAATAATTACCTCCAGCTATTACCGCCAGCAGATATGGTATGTGTAGATCACAAAGTGGACAGATTTTCTTGAGATTCCGAGTTCGCAGAGCGTCCAGAAGACGAGTTTCCCTAGCCCGTAGCCGAACGCGGCCACAGCACAACCAAACCAGTGCCAAGGAGTTGAAGATGGAACATGCAGACTGCAAGGAGGGTTTAATTTACGGTAGTGATAGCTATGAGGAGGCAAATCCAGGAACCCTCACCCCGTGAGTGTCCCTACTCAGCACATTACAAGCTGCTGCTGCTAATGAATCGGCGAATCGGAGTTGTATTGAGTGACTGGCAGGCTGAAATAGTATACTGTGCAGGTTGCGTCTCTCCTGAGAATCGTTGAGACTTTCACATGAAAAATCTCTAGCAGCTCCTGATCACAATGGTATGCTTAATTCTGTGCAAAACCATCAAGAAACTCGTTTTCTGCTCCAATTTTTATGGAGAATGTGGGCGGAGCCAGGTGGGGAGGACGAGTTTTCCGAATAATGCGCTCATGAGAGCGCAGTCTGTGAGGGAATTCGTGCTTCTTCTGAGAGTTCCCCATCATCTACGGCCTAACAGGATGGAAAATATGCTTCATGTGAGACCAGCAAGAAGATACTTGAAGCAGAAGCAACGCATTAAGCCTTGGCTCCGCCCACAATCTCCTCAAAAACTGAGTTCAAAAAGGAGATTTTTGGCAGTTCTGCGCGCAATCACGTATACCATCGTAATCATGGACTGCTGGGGATTCTTTTCACATAAGAATCTCAAAAACGGTTCTGAGGTGAAACGGTGCCTTTCAAGCAATAGGAAACAGTTGAGATGTGAATCCAAAGCCTACACTCAAAACAGGTTTTATTACTGTGATGTTCTGGTTTTACCGTATGAATGAGCCAATCATACTCAATGATAACGAAAATTTAACTCATTGGTCATGCACGCACGAAAAATTTCTGGAATATTAGCTGAGAAAGTTATCAGATGCATTCATTCCTCTAATCCCTAGGGTTGCCCATTGGTCTGGAAATTGCAAAACATTTCTTAACTTTTCACCAATTTTTGTATTATCGATTAGTGGAATACCGTACATTCTTCCGGTCCCATCCATGTATAAAGTGTGTTTTTTTAAAGTTTTTCTTTGCCAAAAAATATCCGGAATACCACTCACATTCAACGACAAATTAATCGCTAGTGAACAGGCGTACTCAGTGGCGTACGGTGTTGTTCGTCCTTCCAGGAAATTCACCACCCATTCCAGCATGCCGCATTGCAACAGTTCCTTTTGGCATGATTGCCTGAAAGAAGTCACTGTTGGCGACACGCCCACTATGAACGATAACTATGTGGTAATCACACCTCACGCTGGTCTTCTGAAGCGTAGCAATAAGCTGCTCTTGGGTGGACGTGGGCAAGCGCCTACCTCTGAGTACCGGTACCACACAGGTTAGGAACAGACGGAGGTGAGCTGAATTATTTTTTTCTATTTTTTTTTGTTTGTTTTCTTTCCGTGAGGTGGGTTGAATTTCTAATTATCCCAATTGCTCTCCTCCCTGTAGTGGTTATTGCCCCTGTTGCATGCTATTATAAATACACCCATTCCCTTTTTGCTGCGACGGTGGAATCTTGTGCTGTATCAAAAAATAATTAGATAAGCAAAAAAATTTAAAAAAGCAAAATTTTTTAAAGCAAAAATTTTCGGAAATTACGGAAATTTGCGTATAAATCCCAGGATGGGGAAAGGTGTTCTCGTGTGTTCTGTGATTCCAGGAATTTCACGCATTGGAAGCAGATTAAATTCAGAGGTTGTAAAGGATAAGCACTAGTGGACTACAGTGGGTATAGCTTACGCCCAAGATGATAAGAGTAGGTTTACGCGTCGATTTAATCCCTAGGGCCGCATGCATCATAGAGACTACCCAGGGTGAACGTGTCGACACCACACAATTTTACCCATCGTTAACACAGGCGTCAAGGCGATTACCTCGGGTAATGTCAGTGATGCATCCAGGCCCTGATTCTGCAAAAGTACCTAAGTACATGAAATCACTGCGATCTTTGGAAGAGATGCGTTCATAGCCACCATACACATATGTAATCCTGGGAGAAGACTTTAAAGTACTGCAATATCCCTTGTTTTGTTTATTTTAATTACAAAACAGAGACCAAGATGCAAAAACGACCGAAACAAAAGATTAGAAGAGGTTGTCATAATTTCGAAATGTTTCCTAGTTCAATTATTTAATTTCGAGTGATGCAGAAACTCGGCTGTGAAAGGAAGAAAGAACAGCGCAAAATTACTGTGCAGAAGATGAGATATGTCGTACGGGATCAATTTCAATTAATTCTCGAAGTATCAGATAAATCTTTCAGGTTTCTCCATTCCCATTTGATCTCAAGGATGAACTGCAACGGCGTTGAAAAATTGATCTGCTCTTCAGGATGAGAAATATGGCTAAGTAGTTAAGACAACCATGCAAACCTTTTCAACTAGCTAATGTATGCTGCCAATAGTCATTAGATCATCGAACAGTATTTTAAATAATTGTATACCATACCATACCTGTAAAATATTGTCGTCCTTTGGTGAAACTCGACAACGTGTTGATCAGTCTGGCCATTTGCTCGCGTGAATCCACACCATCCGCTTGGAGCACACGGACGAGAGCTGACTGAAGCTCCAAAGCAGTTAGGTTCAGGTACAGTGAACTCCAAGCGGTCTTAGACAAGGGCCGGAATCGCGGCGCGGTTTTCCTCCGTGTCTCTGCCCAGCAGGCCCGCTGCCCGCCTACTGTAGCAGACAACCAGAGTGACCGCGCCGCGGTCCCGGCCATTGTCTACGACCGGATTGGATTTGGAGTTCACTGTAGCATGTTGTACGAAATACAACAAAAACAGTGACTATTAGGGAAGACACAATTAACGACCACAAAAGCAACAGTACATACAGGAGGCACCGTGTGCTTGTACACGGATAATTTTGATGAATAGTATGAATCAAATAAGATAGCGAGTGAATAATGACTTACATTTCTCTTGGCTTTTAGCTGCAACACGTCGTTGTCGATGATCCATGTTAACGCTTTCTGAGAGTAGTCGCACGATGCAGCGATTGTTACTTGCTAAAGCAAAGTAAACATAGCTGCAAATGAAATCAAATACATATACAAATAAAAAAGATCCTTCTCGCTGCAATTGATCAAAAGGACACGTTGGACTGGTGCTCAACGATCGAACATTGCTCTTGTGATCGTTTTTTTTTTGCCCATTGAAATTATTTGGCTTTTTTCTTCAGAGAAGAAATGTTTTTGGCGTTTACTTATTCACAAAATCGTTCGAATAGTCAAAATCATGTTCGTTACTGTAAGATCTACAACTGAACAGGTATGGACCAGGGATGAGCATGACAAAAAATTTGAATTTCGTGAATCGTAAATCGTAAATTTTCCAAGACTGGCGTAAATCGTAAACTGTAACTGAAGTTCCAAGTATCAAGAAAAATCTCGAAAATTTTCAACTCAACCTTAAGATCGGTGCGAAATGTAGGTCACAAAAATTTTCCCTACTTGCATACGAGCTACGTATTGCGAAAATCCTTTTTTGTCGTTATTTGCGACGAATTTTCGGGTTGCTTTTTCGTAAATCGTAAATCGTAATTATGCACATCCCTGGTATGTACATTTCCGAGACAATTTTGACTCGTAGCAACCGCTAAGCTGTTGACTGTTTTCAGAATCATTAGGAACACCCACCTTGAGCGGGACTTTTAAAGTTGTCGAGTTCATAGTTGAAAGGTATGTACGAAATTGAACTGAATAGACAAGCATAAGTATAATAAATGAAAATTCAAGGAAATTATGACCAAAATATAGTCCAGAAATTCATTTGAAGTTTTTTTTGTAGGTTAATAAGCGGCAAGGTGCACTATAAACCATAAAAGAAGACAGCTTGATTAATAATTCTTCCGGTGATGTCGGATCAGTAATTCGAAAATAGCCAAAGATTTTCTTTTTAGATGTTAACGGTTCTGGCTCCTTGCCAGCTGGTTCTTTGTCATACATATCGCAAAAGTGAAATACGACAAAAATGTTCATAGTACAAGCCAGGTCCCCACATTTCATGTGATGAACGAAGGCCTGTTAAGGAGCTACGCATCTACTTGACTCTTAAAATGGGAGACATCACGGCTTACAAGGGTGGTGAATGATATTTTGAACCATGAGATACGTGAAAGAGTGGAAAGAGGGGTCAAATTACGGTGGAGAAGAAAATTGCCGACCTGTCGTAGTGCTTGCAACAGGAGCGCTGTACCTCTTCCTGCTGGATGACCACAGATCAATGACGACAACTTTGACGGGTCGATGTCGTTGAGAAGACATCGGTCGGATCGCTCACTGGAATGGGGTGTGACTAAGAAAATCCAGGAAAAATATGAAAGGCATCAAAGTCTAATAGTCAGCTACACGTACACATATTTTAAAACACGTATGTACACCTCCATGACGTGTATGAGACCGACAAGGAAATTTTTCCTTCCAAAAATGCAAAAATTGAAAGCCTGTTATTCTGATGCTGCACTGCTACATATGTAGCTGTACTGTAAGGCGGCATTGCCAACTGGCCCACTTTAGGGTTTACCCAGCAGAAATCTGATGCTACATATATTTTTATAACCAAAGAAGTGCAAGAATTTAACGCTTCAGTGATTATGTCAAAGGTGCTAAAGGTTTAGGACGGAAAATCCGGATATTTCCGGGGCCTAAATAAATCAGTTGACATCTAGACGTCAACGTAATACCGAAAACTGTGAAGGCTATTCCAGAGTTACCCTGAAAAAAATTTCTACATCTTTGGTATATGAAGACACCTAAACGGCATTGCTTCTCGCAGTTATGGATGCGAAGAGACTTTTCTGTTCTAGAAATCCGAGAAAAAAACTGAATACTTTCTAAACAAGATGTGTAAGCAACTAGGGAATTCTATAAAAAAATTTCCTAGAAAAAGCTCTGCCTGCCATGGACGATAATGATCCGTCAAAATGACCCAGTTTTACCTAGACTTACCCCAGAGTTTGCCTCATATCCCCGTAATCGCTACAGTCATCGCAAAGATCGCGATGATGCAGATACTGTAATTTATTCGCTCAGCCAATCACAGCCTGCTTCCAGCCAATAGCAACTTAGATATCGTAGCAGTCCGAAAAGCTCGAAAGTACGCCATAATTTTAAGGTTTGATATTCCCTGTTTTCTATTAGCATTTCAAGCCCATGAGTGCATGAGCGCCACGCAGGTGTGGTTTCCTTTTCCATAGAGCAGATATCCAGAAATATTGGGAAGAAATCATTGCATATTTGCGAAAGTACCCTGCCACATTCGTCATTTATGATCAGGACTAAAATTTAAATGGGAGGTGAGCAGAATTTTCTTCAGGGTTCTACCTATTTTCGTTGCCTACCTGCACCCTTCGTAGACTGCACAACTAGTATGAATGGGTTTTCCCGGAGACTGAGCAGGAGAATAGTCCCGATCAATACGTATGCATAACTCACGCGACCCCTGTCGCCTTTCGCGGTGAGGTGGACGTCTTTGGATCCGGTGGAATCTCGTGTACCTCGTCGGCTGGTCGAAATTGCGTTTCTAAAAACAAACTTTTCTGTGGAATTGCGTCAAATGCTTTGTTTTCTCTGTTTCTGCAATTTTTCTGGCAATAAGCGAACAAACTGCCACTCACCCCTGTCTACAGGAAGTGAACGAACCGGGCCGCGTGTTGGCACCTTCCGTGCCGGCCTCATTCGGCCGTCTCACTCAAACGCCCACCTAAAGAATCAGAGTACAAATCGAGGAGAAGCGGGTGCTTGCAAGGATGTGATGACGTCATTGATGTGGGGATGACGTACGATTTTTAGGCGTTATGTTGAGGAAATACAGAAGAAGCTAGAGATGAAGGTGTAGAGCAAAGTGCAACTGTGTAGGTGAGCGGAGTTATGAACTGAACTATTATAATTTTCAAAAGAAAGTGAAGAAACAAAGGGATTGATTGCTGCTGGCAAGAATGAACTTTAATTGAGGGTTGGCGTAGAAAATCACATTAGGAAGGCATTTAGATGAGGATAAAACAAAACGTCAAATAAACGAAAGCAAGTTGGCTTCCAGAGAGATCTTTATCGAAGAAGTGGCCTGCATATTCGTCCCTTTCATTCCAAAAAATCTCCTAAATAACAATGTAGCAGTTGCGAACGTAGGAAGAAGGACGCATGGAGTGTCAAATTTCCAAAATTACCTTATAGAATAAATAAAAACTTCGTCTTTGTTCGTTTTCTGTTTGTTTACAATTAATATTGTTCTTAGTTATTTATATGTTACTAATTAAAACTGAAATTGTTACTTTTGTTGCCTTGTATTCCCGTCTGGATCCAAAATGGCGGAAATCCCATTTTTCCCAAGCCCTCCCCCCCCCCCCCCCCCCCCCCCCC